>JANAVB010031219.1:2542417-2600809 GCA_029216955.1 Iris pallida
GATAGAAGTTAGATATGTTAGTTAGTATCTTAGTTCTAAGTTAGTATCCTAAGATATTAGAAGTTAGTATCCTAGATTAGAAGTTAGTATCTTAGGATATCTAAGTTAGTATCTTGAGAGTTACCTATTAGCCTAAGGTAATGGGATTTACCTACTAGCTAAGGTAAGAGGGTTACCTAGATATCTAAGGTATTAGATGTAGGTAATGAGTATTACCTACTAGCCTAAGGTGGGTGATTATCTAATAGCTTAAGGTAGATAGATAGATACTAGTACCTAAGGTAATGTGGACTTAAGGTATTAGGATTCCAACTTAAGGTATTGGTATTAAGATACCAATAGAGTTAAAGTAAGGGGTATCTTGGTAGATAATGACTAGAAATAAAATACTTGGCTAGGTTTGACCTTGTTCGACCAAGGTTGACTATTTTGACTAAAAGTCAAAGTAGAGTCAACATCTGACCGAGATTGGACTAGGAGTTGACCAGTTGACCAAAAGTCAACTGTACGTCAACCATTGACCTAGTTCGACCTATATTGGATTAGGAGTTGACCAAAGTTGACCAATTGACCAAAAGTTAACTGTAGGTCAACCATTGACCTAGTTTGACCTAGATTACATAGCATGTACTAGAAAAATCATGCCTAACACTGTTAAACCATATTTAACTCATGTATATCTTATTTTTAGGTCCGTGACTTCACTCTGAACCTTGATTCATATTGACAGCTCAGGATCACAGGCGAGTACATCCTCTGATAGTTTTTATTGTCTTGATATCTACTATATCCGATTCAGTTGTAGCATTTTACTTGATTCTCGACACGAGAATACACGAACTAGTATACGTAGGATCCTGTCATGAGATGTTATTCCTGGATTACCTGGTATATGGGTACATTGTTCGATCTTATTTTTGTACTTGTATAGACACCGGTTTGGGAGTAGGCTGGCCTCCTGCTTTTGAATCATGTATCATGACGTGTCATGTCCGGATCCATTATACTATTCGGGGATGGGGAGTTATTAGAGGTATGTGATCAATGCCCCTCATGTCACTTCCTGTGCATAGCTCCACCCTCACCGCAAGTAGGGTGTAGCCTGACCTGATACTACTTGTGCATAGCCTTCCATTTTGGCCGGCCTGATCCCCTATACTACTTGTGAATAGCTGGTCAAATGGAACAGCCTGATCTGGACCCAAGTCGATCACATAACGCTCTAATATCTTAAGGCACTGTTTATGTTTATATTTACATCAGATATTCCTGTACTGCTTTACATTCCAGTATTTTCACACCCTAACATAATATCATGTTCACCTGTACTGTTTTACTTTCAGTCTTGATATTTCATCTTGTATTCCATTATAATTATCTCTTACAGTATTTGTCAATTCATATAGAACTACTGTTGGGGTTCGTACTTGCTCATATCCTGACAGGATAACCCCGTTGATTTTACAGAGGACTTAGACGCTGATTGCTCGACCTTCTACGGGTTTGGCATAGACGGAGACTTCGACCAAGATCTTCTTGTGGATCCGGTGCTCATAGAGGACGTACCGCCTGTAGTGGCCTAGATTAGTTAGGTTTGACTGGATTGCATTCCATCTAGATATTTGAGACTAGTAGTATATTTTATTTGTGATCTTGTGTTATTTCTTAAACTCTGAACTTCTGTCTGTGACTTGCATCTACTTCAGTTTATCTATTTTCCATCGTATCATTATCATATTCGTGCTTATCTTCCTTAGATGCCATGTGATTGAGTTGTGATTATATTCCTCCGTACGGAGATGACAGGTTATATACTTTGTGTCTAGATGTTATATATTCTAGTTGACATATACAGCGTTCTACTGCCGACTCTGCAGCGTAGGCTGGATGTACCCACATGCTCGTGCCACCTAATCAGGGCACGGGTCGTGACATACTTGTTGTATGATTTGCATTCTCGGTTAACAATATCCCTTCATATATTATCATTCAAATCTTTCACAAATTCTTTGAGTCCTGACTTTCTCGTATGGTATCATGGAGCCGACGAACTTAGCAAGTTCAGAGAATTCTGACTCATAATCTTCAATAAATACATTTTCTTGCTAAAGTCCGACGAACTCGTCTTACTTCTTCAGACGGATGGCTGGGGAAGGTATTGTTTCAAAAATGCATGCTTAAATATTTTTCAAGAAATATTTTTTTCTTGAGTCATGTCGTAAATATTCTTCTTTTTGTCCTCCCACCAGTCATGTGCTCTCAGACGTAGCTGGATTGCTGCGCATACCACCTTCTTGGACCTTGGGATTATAATGAACTCGGACAAGCCCTCTATCTTTAAATCCAATCCATCACCTTATCTGGCTCTGTTCTCTCGAACTCTGAGGGATTCATCTTTACGAACTCCGATCCTTTAAAGGTAGACTTCTTGCTCGTCTGTTGCTCATAAGTTTCAGCTAGCCTAGTTTCTTGAGTTGTAGTCATGACGGCCGCAGAAGAACTATTATTAGCCGCTATTTTGGTTATTATCTGTGTCAGCGTGTCGTATTGCTTTTGCTGCACAAGGATTTGTGCCTCAACTTGTCGCTGTTGTGCTTCCGCTTGTTTTCTTTGTGCCTCCATCAAAGCCATTATCCTTTCTATCGGATTAGTTGGGCCTGATGCTCATGATTGTTCCAAGTATTTTCCTTCGTTGTTTCTCTACAAAAGATAGTAACTTTTATTAGTCTCATAATATATTATGGACTTACTCTATGAAAAATTTGTTTTTCATAAACTCAAAATAAGGACTTCAAATCACTAAGATACTTATATAGTTTTGAAAACGGGTTGAAGAAATCCAAGAACATAAAGTCGTGCTCTGATACCATTATATCACGTCTCGATCTCGGAGGATCGTAAAGTCATCACTGGACGTGATGCCGTACAAGCCTAAGTTGCACTTGTACAAGATATGAACTTGCACATTAACAAAATTAACTGAATAGATAATAAAACAATGGAACTTTAATGCAAAAAAATCAAATAATAACAACGAGACACTAACAAATTTCTTTCTTTTATTGATAGTACCTGAAGGGATTACAAAAGGTGCTTACTAGCCAACTTAAAATAACAAATTTGGCTTACATCTTTTTGAAACTGAAAATGGTCACAATGTCCATACATCATATACCTTTACTTAAGAAAAGATAAAACACCTTCAAAAGAAAACATTTAAACTTGAAATGGAACTTTTGAGACGTCAAAAAATTCCACTAGAATATACAAGCTTTTAATACCTATGAATATCTCAAGTCTCTCGATACTTGTGGTGGTGGAGGTCACATTGGAGAATATACTGGTGAGCGACACTAACCCGAATCACCTAAATCAACACAATAATCATTTGAGCTAGCGATTGTTATTAAGTGACCTTTCTAGTTGTTCTAGGTTCTTTTTAACAATTCATAATAAGAAAAATAATAATAAAAATATAACTTATGCAATGATTGTAACCCGCGACTTACTGTCAATTCTTGCAATAGATGAGAATTATACCAATTGAATATATATATATATATATATATATATATATATATATATATATATATATATATATATATATATATATATATATATATATATATATATATATATATATATATATATTTTTTTATATATATATATATATATATATATATATATATATATATATATATATACTAGCATATGATATATACTAGCATATGTGCACGTGCCTTGCACGTATTTTAACATTTCTTAATTAGTTTAGAAAGACTCTTTAGGAAGACCAAAGGGTAGTCTTCCTAATTACTAAGTTGTCCTTATTAAAATTAATGAACTATTTTTAATTAATATAAGTATGTAAGGATATTTTTGGAATTCAAAAGTTTCACCATCTAAGTTTTCCTATTATATATATATATATATATATATATATATATATATATATATATATAATTTTATGTTCGTCTCTACATCAACTGTTAAACCTTGTAATAATATTATCATATGCATGCGGCCTAACTGCATGACGGTGCATGAGTGACTTTCCATAGTTAGAACTTGGGATGTACAAGTCCATCTTTCTAACAAACATGACACCCTGGTCGCGAGGACGTACAAGTCTAAGGGTGTCTATTCTCTCCTAGGTCGACTCGATATCTAGTGGCCCAAAAATTGGTCGAGATACCTTGTGCACAAGTTGTCTAAGACTAATGCATGATATGTTCTTCTATCAAATAAAACTATTTCAATGTAACAGTTAAACAAGAAGTAAATATTTTTGTCTTTCTTGCTTCTCAAACCATAGAGCCGTATCTCACATATAATATTTTGGGGCCCACCGAGATAGATTATATGATCTATAGGCATCTTTGTTAATATTTGGCAGCTAGAATAATGCATAAAATATTACTAGGATCTAGAATAATTTTTAGAATATTCTTTGGAATAATCCCTAGCATATTTCTATTCCAGAAAGTTCTTGTAATCCCTTTGAGGCATTATAAATAAGGAAGGGAGGCTCATTTGCTCCTCACCACCGAAACTTGTAAGCTTTCTTTCATATAATAAACGACTTTCAAGTTCCACTCTAGCTCCACTATTCTCTATTTTTTTTAGCATTATAGCTATGTTCGTTCGGGGGAAGGCTTGTACGGATCTTCGAGGAGGAAGCTTGTGCACCGCACGGGTCGAAGTATAGAAAAACTACTAAGTCTGTGACAAGTGGTATCAGAGCGAAGGTCGATTGTACCATATCAACATCCGAGAACGTCCAGGAGAGGCCTGTGTTACCTGAGGGGCACGCTAAGACCCACAAGAAAGACAAAAACATGAAGCCTACAACGGAGGGTAGTCTTGCCGATCTTACGTAACACCTTAAGATATTGGAGATGGGTTGAAGGGATGGGGATGCGTATGGGCTCCGTGGAGCAAAGCAATATGAGGTTAAAGGAGTTCTATGATAGACTTAAGAGTGACGCCGCTTCGTCCATGACAATCTTTCGGGAGCAATTCTAAGAGATCTGATCCGCACTTGAGGAGGAGCTCAAGGCATATGGTGCGGAGATTGAGGACTTGCACGTGAAGGTCCGAGGCTACGGGATGCTAAAGACCATGGTCGAGAGTTGCAGAGAACTCAAGAGCAAAGTTGCCATTTTGGAGAAGACCATTGCGAACAATGGACCTTCGAGTAGGGAAGTACCAAGAAGGAAGATTTCTGAGCCAAAATACCTCAATGGGGAGCGAGATGCCAAAGAAGTGGAGAACTTCTTATAGAAGGTAGAGTGATACTTCAAGATGTTGCACATCATCGATGAGGCTGAAAAGGTAGACATTACTTCACTTTATCTTACCGACGATGCTATGTTGTGGTGGCATCGTAGGTGCACAAAAATGGAGAAGGGTTTGTGCTCGATAGAGACTTACGAAGATCTCAAGAAGGAGATTAGGTCTCCGTTCTATCCAGAGAATATAGAGTTTGCAGCGAGACAGAGCTTACGACAACTCAAGTACAACTGGACGATTAAAGAACATATTGGAGTTCACACGTTTGATGCTCGCGATATCTAGTATGAACGAGGAGGATTGCCTATTTTTCTTTCTCGATGGACTTTAACTGTGGACGACTCAATAATTGCAGCGACAGAGGGTGCAAGACTTGAACACCAACGTGGCAGCACCCAAGAGGTTATCGAGTATATATGGGATGACAATGATGCCAAGGCCAAGCCAAATACCGCCAAAGAGAATTGTGGAGGAGAGCAGGAGAGCTCTCTTAAGGAGGGTCGGAGGAAAAAAAGCGCAAGAAGGTCTACCCCGAGCAAGTAGTTTCGTGCTTTATATATAAAGAAAGTCACTATGCTCGGGATTGATGGAAGAGGAGTATGCGTGTCAGTGTCATCCAAATCGAGGAGGTGGAGGATAAAGCACATGGAAGCGTTGAACTTAACACCGTCAAGACCAAGTCCGCTGTGCCGAAGACTCCGAGCAGGGAGCATATATATGTTGACATAAGGATCAATAACATAAGCACACGGGAGTTGGTTGACACGGGAGCCACTCGTTACTTCATCTTGGACATAGAGGTCCATCGCTTGGATCTTGCCTTAGAGAAAGATTCAAGTAAGATGGAGGTGGTCAATGTAGAGGCGCATCCCGTGTAGGGCGCAACAAAGGGAGTTCGCGTAGAGGTGGGACATTGGTCGGGTGTTGCTAATTTTATCGCTACATCGTTGGACAACTTCAAGATGATATTGGGCATGGATTTCCTGATCGCCACGAAGGCGGTTTCGGTGCCACACTTGGGAGTCATCAGCTTCATAGAGGAAGGCTTGTCGTGCATGGTAAAAGTTGTACGCGGCCAGCCATCAACAGGAAAAGCTATCTCCGCCATTCAGCTTAAGAAGGGTAGCAAAAAGTAAGACAACCTTACTTAACGGTGCTCGAAATGAAGGAGGACTTCGAGGATGAAGATCTTCCTAGCGAGACCCGGGGTGGTTGTAAAGGGGTGTTTCGATGAGTCACAACCGCTGAGGGAGGTGGATCGTGCTACCAAGTTAGGCACGAGTAAGGAGAAGCACATCGTGGACTGCGAGGAGGCAGAGACGACAAAGTGGAGTGATTCATGCAAGGAGTCGCTCAAGGATCGTGGTGGACGTTCATGTCGACAGAGTTGGAATAGGACTCGCATGTGCAGAGGTGTGGAGAACTATGCGCACCCATGAAATAAGGTCGACCGACGACCTAATATCCCGTTCAAGCCTCTTACTATGTCGAGGAGGGCACATACCATGGTAAAAATTGATGCGGCGAACCAGTTTGCTTCCAATCTTATGGGAACGATTGACAAGTCTGGGAATGGCCGCACAAAAAGCACGAAGAAGGAACGACATGCGACTTTGTGCATCCGTTGATGAGGGCATTGACGAAACATGTGGGGAAGAATGTCACACATAATATTTTGGGGCCTACCGAGGTGGATTAGATGCTCTATAGGCATATTTGTAAATATTTGTCATCTAGAATAATGCGTAAAATATTACTAGGATCTAGAATAATTCCTAGAATATTCTCTGGAATAATTCCTGTAATATTCCTATTCCAGAAAGTTGTTGTAAGCCATTTGAGACATAAATAAGGGAGAGAGAGGCTCATTTGCTTCTCACCACTGAAACTTGTAAGTTTTTCTTCATATAATAAAGACTTTCAAGTTCCACTTTTGCTCCACTGTTCTCTCTTTTTAGCATTCCAGCTAAGTTCGTTCGGAGGAAGGCTTGCACGGGTCTTCGAGGAGAAAGCTTGTGCACCGCACGGGTCAAAGTGTAGGAAAAATACTAAGTCCATGACAAGTAGCTCTATTCTTCCTTTCTTTCTTCTTTCATGTCATTTACTTACAAATAATATGAGGTTTCCTGTACACACTTCTTTCTGCAATACATAATAAGGAACATGTAATCATTCTATCTTTAATAAGTATAAAAATAATTTTATATATCTAATGCAATTCTTTTTAACTTGTTTTATTATGATATCATTAATCACAGGGACGCAACAATTGGACATCAACCATAATTCAACACAAATTATTTCTTTATGTTTTTTCATAACTAATACGGAAATGAGTAAACTCCAATTTGATGTCGAATTGGGAAAATGGTAAAAGTTAGGCTATGTTTGATTGGGCTTTTTTTCTATGGAAAATATTTTCATCACAATTTTTCCACCAATTATAGTGTTTGATAACTTATATTTTCCATAAAATTATTTTCCAAAAAACTACCATTTTTCATATTTTCTTCTAAAATGGTGGAAAATGAAACTTGTCCAACCCATAGGAAAATTTCGTTTTCCATGGAAAATAACTATTTGTAACCCCCCTCATTTGCTTTTATATATATATATATATATATATATATATATATATATATATATATATATATATATATATATATATATATATGATATATCAAAATGAAGATAATCTTGTCTACTACAAAACTCATTAGAAAGTTTCGAGAGATTGATATCTCTGGCGCTCCAAAAATTAAAGTCACGGAGAAGTACATTTAATAATAAACTAACTTATAATAAAACTATTTATTGAAAATAATTCATTTAATTTTTTAAAAAGAACCCTAAAATCCAGGGGGTTTATATCCTACCTACCTTACAAGAATTTCGTCCTCGAAATTTAAAATCATCCAATAGGTCAAGCTATAGTATGTAGCTGCTAAGGCTACACTATCCAATTTGCTACCCTTGTGATCACCTCTTTTATTTCTCCTTACATTTATTTTGATTTAGGTTCAACAAAGGTTCTTCTATCATAAACTATATTGTTTACCCTTTAGAATCTTTCATACCAATATGGAACCTTGATATATACCCTAAATATATGTCATCCTCGTATATATTATATATTATATATATATATATATATATATATCTATATATATATATATATATAAATTATATATATATATATATATATACCCTAAATATATATATATATATATATATATATATATATATATAATATTATATATTATATTATATATATATATAGATATATATATATATTATATTATATATATTTAGGGATATATATATATATATATATATATATATATATCTATATATTATTATATATAGATATATATTATATATATATATATATCCTAAATATATATATATATATATATATATATATATATATATATATATCTATATATATATATATATATATATATATCCCTAAAATAATATATATATATATATTATATTATAATATATATATATATATTAATATATATAAATATATATATAGATAGATATATATATATATTATATATATATATATCTATATTTCTATAATATATATAATCATATATATATATATATATATATATATATATATATATATATATATACCCTAAAAAAATATACCCTAATATATATATATATATATATCTATATATATATATATATATATATATAGATATATATATATATATATATGTCAAGAATGTTTGGTTATCAGTCATATTTCTAACCCCAATTGCAAACAATTGGTTTCCTTATTCTATCAACCACAAGCTCTTTATATTATTGCCTTCAATCCACTTCTATAGCTTCTTCTTGAAATTATACGCTCAACACCTTTTTTGGCGTAGAGCCTTCTTATTTTTACTTAACAACTCCTTCGAATATAAATCCTCAATTTTAAACTCTCGATTCATTAATTGATTTATTAACTAGAGAAGTCTATAATCATAGTTGTGGATGTATCCTCAAGTTCTATTCCTCAATTGATTACAAGCTCGCAGTAGTATGACTATCCTAGGTATTACCACGACTTCAAACAATTCGCGAAGACTCGACCTGCACTTATGGCTTCTAGTGTCCGTGCCCCCACTTTCTTGATGCGATAGTAAGGGAAAGATACGTCCACTACGAAAATTCGTCTTTACTAGCACGAATAAATAAGGATTACGGTAGAACATAGTCAAACTGGATGCAAATCAAGCAGTCAAGTGAGAGTTCGAAACGAAGTCAAGAAAAGTATCAAACATATGGATGAGATCCTAAACTCTATTCCAATATGCAGGCTCGTATCAATACAGTTACGTAATCGATATGATTTTTTTAGTTGACCTGTATGGGCCACCACAAAAATATGTTACGCCTCAGTCCCAAAATTCATAAGGACTAGAACACGTGGCATGCCAGCAGATACATTCCATAGGTATACCCAATTTAAGGGACCAATAGAAAGTATCTTAAGCTGTAAAACAATCACATAGCAGGCACAAAAACTGTACTTATCCACAGAAACAAAGAATCACAGAATAGTAACAAGACATATCATGCTGAATAAAGGAACTAGAATAATGTCAAATAGGAATATAAAAGTCATATAAAAACCCATGGATACAATTCTCAACAAAATAAATGATCAATACAAGTTCAGATAAAAAATATAAAAGTAGTCACTATAAGTCCTCAGCTCTGACATAAACTAAAGTAAAGTTAAAATAGCAATCTGCGAAGAATTACTCCGGATCGACCTCATCTTTTACAGCTGGTGCAGAAGAAGAATAGACTCCCAGCCGTACTCCTCAGGAAAGATCTCGTCAGCTATATTTAGAAATAACCAGGTCCTCAGGGGACATTGTAAGACACATAATATACAAGATAAAGTACAATAAATGAAAGTATCTCGGGGTGACTAAACCAAACTAACGTGACGCTTTGAGAACAATGTTCGCAAGCACATACATCTCCAAAGTAAATTCAACAAGACATGAATATACATATAGCCGTAGCACCGTGTCGGTGTCTTAATGGTAACTAAGAGAGGCTGTAGCTCAAAAAACATGGCTCCTCTCCGAATATATATATATATATATATATATATATATATATATATATATATATATATATATATATATATATATATATATATATATAATATTATATATATATAATATATTATATAATATATACATAATATATAATATTATATATATATATAATATATATATAGTGTAAGTACACAGCATGGCCGACAAGTAGTAATTGTCCTCAACTCTCAAGAATCAATAAGTTGTATCCACAACTTACCATTTTGACCTCTATCGAGACGGCAAATCTTATGACACATCTAAAAGAAAAATAAAATGACAACCACTAATCTTAACCTACAGGTATCAAGAAATTCGGTATCTCAGGTAATCAAGCTTAAGTATCAGGATAATATATGTGTCAATCACGTGTCATATCCTACAGGTCTCAATGGAAATAAAATCCATGAATCTCAGACAGGCTCTATACTACTAGACAACTTAACAGTTGAGTGCACCCGAATGTAATCCGGAAGCCCGTATTGACATAACTACTAAGGTCCAAAACAATAATGAAAATAACAAGAAATAAAGAACAAATATAGAAAATGAACTGAACAATAGCAAAGTGCAATTGCCTGATTTTGCAGTGTGAAGATAAAAGGTAGCCCTCGTGTCCACGCCTCCGAAATCCAATGCTCCTAAATAATTAATTAACTAGTTTAAATATATTATAATATATCTTAATTAGCTAATTTAGTATTTAAACCATAATAACTATATCCAAATATCTCATGAACCTACTTAGATGCATACACAATAACACATACGTTTCATGAGACACCGAGACCTAGTTTTACGATTTTCGACTTCCAAAATTGTTGTTTATGCCCCCTACTTTGAGGGTATGACTAAAAATCATCTAAAATCATAAATAGAGTTCCTTCACAACGGTGCTAAAAATCAATGTTACCGAAATTCGATTTCTCAACAATTCTAGATGCAACTTCTAGGGACAAAAATATATAATAAAAGGGATCTAAATCTAATTTTTAGAACATTAATTTCAGATTTTCTATGGAATTATAATCGTAGGATTCGAGATGGAAAAAAGATAGAATTTACCTAAATCCTTTGCTAGAAGGCTTGCGGGTGCTCCTCCTTGCCAAAGATCCCAACTTTCTCGCCTTACTTGCTTTCTAACCCCTTCTTGATGGGTTGAAGAAGATGGCAATGGTGGTTTGATGGGTTGATGGTGAAGATGTGTTAGGTTTAGGATTTTCATGAAGATATATATATATATATATATATATATATATATATATATATATATATATATATATATATATATATATATATATATATATATATATATGGCCTATGGGTTGGGTTTACATATGTAGGAGGGTGTTTCCATGCATGGCATGGCCAGCCAATATAGGGGCTAATTTTGGATGAAAATCACATTGGGCTACTCTTGGTCGGCCTTAGTTAGGCGGTTAGGTTAGTTAGTGGGTTGGTTGGGTAGTTAGTTAGGCTAAGGTCTTAAATAGATATATTCTTATATAGAACGTTCTATCCTTTGAGCCAAAATAATTCCAAAAATCTGAACATATATAAAAAAATTATATATTATTAATTTATTTTAATGCCCAACATGCCTACATAGGATTGGATTAGGTTTGGAAGAAGTTCTGAAAGGTTTGGTACAACCGGGTCTCCTAAAAAGTTATAAAGGGTTATATAACTAATTAATTAATCAAAATATGATTTGGGCCACAACTTGAATTGTTGACATGCAAGGGAGTAAAATATGACTTTGCCATCCTACCATGGCTATATACTAGTCATGGCACCCGACTACACTTGGCATGTCATACTTTCTAGTCAACATGCATATCCAAACTCAACCATGATTATGAACCTTTTTATATAATAAAAATAGAATTAAAAATTAAAAATAATTAAAATTTCAATAAAATATATTTAACCTAATTAAATATTTTTTAATTTTTGAGGGGTTTTACATACTCATAGTTTTTTGATAGAAAATTTAGTAAGAGGATTGGGTTTCCAGTATTTGATAAAAAAAAGGTTTTGATGTTATGGTGGCTAATGGGGATAAGCTGCAAAGTTAAGGCCTAAGTAACGGGTGGTTATAGACTATCAGGGAAGAAAAATCATAGTTGACCTATTGCTATTGCCCATCACTAGCTGCCAAATAGTCATAGAAGCAAATTGGCTAAGCACCTTAGGAGATATAGTATGGAATTTTAGAAATCTAACTATGAAGTACACAAACATGGAGGGAGTTTGCCAACTTAAAGGAGTTTAGTTTAAGAAAGAGCCCTTCACTGAACCACTCAATAAGGATCTGAGACAAAAATCACAGCTCTACATTATACAATTATGCTCCATGAATGAACAACAGAGGAGCCAAGGGGAGACATGCCAAGAACTACCTCAGTTACTATCCAGGTATGATCATATCTTTGCTGAACCTAAGGGCCTACCCCCCAAGAGGCCATAGGACCACCAAAATACCATCATTCCACGATTTTTTTCCTGTCTACAGTAGGCCATATAGACTCCCATATCATGATTTTTACCGACCTCGGGCTTTTCGAAGACGTCGCGAAAAATGATGCGATTTTGGTCATTGTTGATCGATTGACCAAATCTGCTCATTTCATCATATCAAAGTATCCTGGAGTGTCGATCGATTAGCTCAGATTTATAGATGGGATTGTCCGACTCCACGGGGTATATGCCATAATTATTTCTGACAGAGATTGACGATTCTTGTCACATTTCTGGATGCGTCTACAAGCGACGATGGGCACCAAGCTAAATTTTTGCTTCGTGTACCACCTGCAAATCGATGGCCAGACAGAAAAGGTAAATTAGATCCTCGAAGATATGTTGCATCTGTGTGCAGTAGATTTAAAAACTAGTTGGACACGCATCTGCCACTTGCAGAGTTTGCCTACAACAACAGTTATCGATCAAGCATCCAGATGGCTCCTTATGAGGTGCTTTATGGGAGAAAGTGTCGATCTCCGATCTGCTGGCTCGAAGTCGAGGAACGACAGGTGCTCGGCCAGAAATAGTGGAATAGGACGTTGAAAAGGTCTGCATGATTCGGGATAGGCTCCGTATTGCTCAGAGTCGACAGAAAAGTTATGCAGACACTCGTCGGCGACTATCAGAGTTCTTAGTCGGGGACCATGTGTTTCTGAAGGTGACGTCGATGCGGAGCATCATGCGGTTTAGAGTAGAGGGCAAACTAAGTCCGCAATTTATAGGCCCTTTCGAGATCCTCGAAATAGTGGCAGCAGTTGCTTACCAGATCGCGCTAACCCCTGTCCTTGCTAAAGTGCACGACGTCTTCCACATCTTCCAACTTTGAAAGTATGTGCATGATCCAAGTCACATGGTTAGCTTCGATCACTTAGAGCTGCGCGTCGATCTATCATACTCAGAAGAGCCCGTTCAAATTTTGGATCGAAAAAAAAGTCCCACAGAACCGGTAGATGTCCTTGGTTCGTGTACTGTGGCACAACCATTCAGTTGAGGAGTCATTGTGGGAGCTAGAATAAAAAATAAAGAAGAAATATCCTTCGTCGTTCGTCGATTAAGGTTATACCCTTGTTCTTAAGTTTCGAGACGAAACTTTTTCGTAGTGGTATATTATGTAGTACCTCGGTCCTGTTGGGGCGAAGCACTATGTAATAGGCTCGTGGCAAGTCAGACATGGTCGAGAATATAGATGGCTAGTTTGACTCAATGACGAGTTTGGTATATGAAAACCATGGCATCAATAAAATCGATTTGGAAAAATGATATGAGTATTGTTCCAACTAATAGATCGGCTACTGTTGGAATAAATCATAGATGCAGTGGACTCTGTCTTGGCAAATGAATTCTAATGAGAGTGACGTGATATGTCTGTTGTTGGTTTTCTTGATTTTTCTGGCTTTCTGAATGATTTGTTGCTTGGATTTGATGATTGTGCTTTCGCATCGATTTCTGAATGCTTCTTTAGAAATTTTGAAAGGAAAGGATTGAAGAAGGGATTCTAACATGCTGCTCGTGCCATTGCAGGAGTTCGTGTAACTGACGTTTGACTATCGTAAAGCGATCTCTTACTCTCGATGTAATCTCTTTAGGTGGGTGGTTCGGCCCCTTCTTTTCTACTTCTTCCTGCCAGTAAATTCTTAAAGTTTAACGTTCAAATCGATAATGCTAACTGAATGTATTCTTTGTCACTAAGATCAAGAAATTGGAGTAACTGTATCGATTTAGAGTAATTTACTCCGAGAATAAAAGTTTTACACCAAAAAAATGATAAGCTTCTAGAAAAGAGAGAATTATTTCATGATCTGCAAATAAAAATAAAATAAAATATTGGTTGTGGCATATGGTGCCTCGAAGAATTTGGTACCTACGGGACGCTAAATTAGAATGTACGACTTTGAGAAAAAGAACTCTCGCCCAAGTAGAAATGATTATGTTGATTAATACTGTCCGTGCTATGCTATCTATTTCATACATATTAAACTGTCATGCATTTGCATGGTTATGGACGACTTGTGCACAGGGTTAGCTTTCCTCGAAACGGTACCTGAGGCTCTGGGACCATATCGTCCTAGGAGGAAATTATGGAATCGTGCTTTGGCGCTAGGCATTGTGAGACCTCCAGTTAGGCTCGTAACTCGGACTGGTAGGACACGTCGCAATGTTATGTAATCGTCCTTCATGGTGTCGATATCACCAATGACCGCATATAAGATTGATTGCATGCTCACCTATTGTCCTATGCATGTGGTAAGTATTATATCTATTTTATGCAAGAAAGAAGCACAGCCATGGTAAGATAAGTTAAAATTGGTTATGTTGTTTACAGCTTAAAATGTTACCTTCAATATAAACTGCAAATAATATAGTTCTAAATAGCAAGATCACTTCGTATGCTAAAATCCTTAATAAGCAGTGTCGGTTTAGACGAGTGGGTTCGTCCCGTCCACTAGCAAGTGTGCTAACCCCCATCTCCCTAGGTGTCGAGCGTGCTGCGGGAGCTCAAGACTAGACTGAAGCTGAAGAACGGAAGGCGGCTCGAAGCTCTCCTATTTTGAAGTATTTTGAAGCCCAATTCAGATCGAAGGCTTTTTTCCAAATGTATCAAGGGGCAGGAATATATGGAACGACAAGGATTATTTTATGGAAGCTTGTCGAAAATTTTTTTTTGTGTTTCAAAGATGTAGTAGTAACGACATATGAATTATAAAAATAACCTTGTACATATTTTACAATTTTTATAAATAAAAATCTATTTTTTTCCTATTATGCGTCCTCAATTCTCTGTACTGTTTAATTTCAACTCATTGTCTAAAAAGAATTATCAAATGCACGTTCTTGCCTTGTACAAGTCCAATATAGACTTGTACGGAATCACACCCCGGCTTTATTGATCGATTTATCTCGAGTCAAGGTGAGGGCGACCGATTTGGCGAGTCAGGGCGTGACAATGTCCATCCTACGTTGTAGACTCAACGTAGTAAGCTATACTTAGTATCTAAAGAACGTCACAATATATGATAAAAATATACATCCTAACATCTAGTACGTTCCAAAGTTCATCATAATATACCACCACAAGTCTAGTCATTATTACACCTTTTACAACTAAGCCGAAGATAAATTCGGAGACATAAATAAAGGTGTCAGTCCACATCCATAGGTACCCTCATAATACAATATCCAAAAGTAAAGTCACTAGACAAATCTAAGTAATGAAACTAAAGCTAGATCTCTGCAGCTCCTAAGTCCTGAATTATGGTGTCGTCCTGCTCAACTAAGGCCTCGGGATCCTGCCTATAGAAGGTAGAACATATAGCCTCAAGCTCACTTACAACATATCCAGTCAGAAGCGGAGCAAAGTACAATCTATAATAATAAAACAAGTACAACATGTGAACAAGTAAGGATAATAAAACAGAATGATCATGAACAGTAAATGCATTACCTGACAGAATAGGAAATATGTAATCAAAAGAGCATGACATGTGAGTTTGAAATACATACTAAAATATGTGATCGACTGGGTAAAGATCGTGAATAAGAGCAAGTAAATGGTACGTCTTAATCACACATGCACAGGTGTGTGATTAAGCTATCATTACGAAACCTAAGTTGGGCTTTGATCACATATCCGTAGTATTTTCCCTCTCCAGTATACAAGTAAAAGATCATGAGCCAGAATATAAAACAAAGTCGTGTAACAATGTGTCCAATATGAAAAGATCGCTGTATGAAGTAAATGAGTCAAAACCATAGAAGTACCTGCCTTGCTATGAAAGATCGGTGATAGGAATGTAGTAATCTCTATGTCCACCTAGACTAGGTACAAGTTGGTTAGGTTCTAAATAATAACACTAGCTATTTATTTTCTAACCATAAACGTGCTAGCTAACTACTTATAAAATAACACCAATTAGTTATATCTATACTAACTAGTTATTATGTATACTAACTAGCAAGGAAATAATTTAGTAAACTAATAATATCTAGAATATATTTAATAGCAATAAATCAGTCAACTTAGATACTAGCAAAATAATAACATCTTTATAAACTGTTAAAGTACTCACTACTAAATGATAATATTTAGCACTAATAATTAACAACAGTATTTTATTAACTGAAATCCAGTCCAACCTCTAAACATCCAACATAGCCTATTACTGTTGCCATTTTCTTTTATTTATATCAATGCTGGCAGGGCCCGTGACCTACTAGCCCAACCGGTCAGCCTACTAATTTCCTTTTTGTTTTCTAATAAAATCAAATATGTTCAGTCCATATTATGAGCCCAACTGTTGGGAACACGGTGTACCAAAACCGGAGTTGGCCCATGAGGTGCGATATTGAATTGGGCCTAATGTCTTGAGAATTCTTATGTAAGGCCTGAACAAATCCTAATTATCTACACCACATGATCCCATCTCCTATCCCGGTGTGGGACTAAATTACCAACTCTATTGTTACCCCCCCCCCCCACTTGAGCGCTCAACCGAAAACGAGATACAATCCAACAATCTCCACCTTAACTCATTTTCTTTGACCGAGCAACCTAGCACACCCGGCTACCATTTGTTCATTTTTGCTAGCCGAACACCCAAAGCACACTATGGGTACCTTTGTTCTTTTTCACTAATCGAACAACCTTAGCACAATCTGGCTACCCTTGCTCGTTTTCGCAAGCCGAGCACTTAGAAGATCCAACATATTGTCATCTCGATCCGTCTGACCACAGAAATAAGCCTGACATGTTCATCCTCACCATAATTGTGTGCCAACCATGAAGATTTGCTCCACCTTGGGCTCGTCAAACCTACCTTTGAAGCTAATTCTTGTAGTTGATACTCCTACTCTACCTTGAGAAGAGCCCGTATAATCCGATTATAGAGCCGTCCAAACTAGCCCCGTAACCATCGGCTC
This sequence comes from Iris pallida, assembly GCA_029216955.1. Classification (NCBI taxonomy): domain Eukaryota; kingdom Viridiplantae; phylum Streptophyta; class Magnoliopsida; order Asparagales; family Iridaceae; genus Iris; species Iris pallida. Next base: position 2,560,267 of record JANAVB010031219.1, read on the forward strand.
TGATACCAATTGATGGAACTGAGAATTCCTAGGACCACGGATTGGAGTGCATATTGATCGATAGAAAATTATCTGATTTAAAACGTATTCTAACCCTTCATAGGCAGAAATTAGGGTTCACGAATTATACCTGCAATGAGAAGAAGACGACAATTTCTAACAACCTCGAGCAGTCATCGACCCTAAGATATTATGCACGTATTCCTTCCTCGGGTTGGACGTCGTGTGGGTGATGATTGTAGAAGCTTAAAAATAGCAAGATAGTGCATAGCACCATTCACAGATCGCGTTGGAACTCATTCATCTGATGGCACCCATCATCGATTCGTGCCACCATCAGATCGTGCGTACTGCCACGTGGTAATCTTTTTCGAAAAGCTAGGTTATCAGTCATGATGATTGAGAACATGACAGTCGATAAAAATCTCTTCGAATCCCGAGCGCGCAGCGCTCGAGAAGATTTTATCAGACTCATCATAATGACAGTTGTTTATTTCTCCGTACCATTTATCACTGGCGCAAAGTGATTAAGCTCTTCACACTCAGTATTTTCCACAGTTAGCACCAATAACTGTTGGCACCAAACAATGGATCACACCACTTATGTACTAGCACCAATCAGTTAATCATCATCCAGATGCAGTTAGATGACGTGTGCGCATGCCACTAATCTCGAAGAACACACACGCAATACTACCCACGACCAAACGTACTTCTATCAGAAAATACCACGCGTCATATGCAGTTAAGCTAACCATTCGTGCGACTTGATGATTGCGCCAACCAGTACAGAATCAGCTTGCAAGCTAATCAGGATAACTACTTAACGGTTATCTCAAAACTCTATAAATAGAGTTCAAAATCACTTTTTAAGTATCACTAATGATCATAATCTTCTGACAAAGTTACTACAGCACGTTCAAGAGCTTCTTTTCTCCGACATCGCATAGTACAAGGGATAAAGTGATCATCTTCTGATCAGATTCCTAAAATTATACTTCCCTAGAATTCAATTGTACTCTTGTACTCTTCTTCTTCTCTTAGTTTGTATCAAAACTTTTTATTTTGATAAACAAAATGGTGACTCTACTAGGGAAGAATTTCTCTTCTGATGAGAAAGTGACAACTCAATATGATGCTGTGTCGGTCGGCACGACACAGGAGACCTTGGTCGTCGAGTTCGACCAAGTTGCTTATGAACCGATGGTTGGCGCTGGGGGTGCCAAGTGTGCTTCTGCCAAACGTACCACCATTGCTGCTGCTAAGAGCAAGACACGCGCCACTTGGACTCCAAAGTCCAATATCGTGCCAATTGCTGCTACTAATCAAGAGAAGGAAAGCAACCTATGGCCATTCCCCACTCTTCTCCAATCCTGGACTTGATGAAAAACCTACTTGATTGTGCCTCTATGCCATTCAGTGTCAAAGCTGCATCTGTGAACAAGAACTCTAATCCCAGAAAGTAGGTTCTATTCTGAATTCACGTCCTTCTGCCCAGAGGCACCGTGCCAAATACGTTGTTCCAATGCGCACAGAACACCAAGGCACCTTGACCACCCCACAACATTCTGATTGGAGCCATGCTGCTCCGTGCCAATTAGGCTAGCGCCATAATCTTTCTACTCTGTGCATATCAAGAACAGAACAAGGAAAACTGGAAGTATTTCAAACCAATAATCAAATAGCGCTAGATACTGACAAGTGCGCCTATCTCAATAGGCGTCGAACGGAGACGAATCAAATGGCACGCCAAAAGACTCCAGTGTAGTCGGCGCCAATCACTAATTCGTGTATAGTGAAGGCTTCCAAGAGCCAGAATTCACTTACCTATTCGAATGAGCTTAGTAATGCCTTGTACACACATGGAACACAAAAGCTTAGGAATAGACATCATATTCCTAATGTTGTAAGGCAGAGTCTGCCTTCTTCTTCTTCTTATCCTGTACCTGATCTCCGCTAACTCCTTGTATAAAAGTAGAAGACGGTGTGTGCATCTCATACCGTAATGACTCTACATACTGAACATCACTCTAACCAGCATCATGAAATCATAATCAAGTGCTGCTACAAGACAGCCAAACTTTCTATATTTGATCGCTTAAATTACCTTGGCTTTCCTCGTATGCTCTTGATAGTTGACAATGATATGTTCACATATAAAAAAACTATGTTGTTATTCACATGAAATTGACATCAAGTGTTGCTGCAAGCTAGCAAAATGAGTGGTATTCAACCGTTTGAACTACTCTCGCTCTTCCGATCACTCTCATTCTCCCAACGTGATCTTGGTGGATGAAGATGAATTGCTATTTGCTTCTGTTAATATGGCATCTAGTAGTACTAGGGATGGAAGACGCTCGAGGCAAAATTCATTACGACCTTCAGGTTGATAAATCCGCAGTCAAACCCCAGACTCTGATGAAGGGGTCTACCAAAACACAAGATCCAAAAATCGAGACTTCCTCGGTCAAAGGAATCTTCCTAATTCCAATCGAGACTTCCTCGGTCAAAGGAATCTTCCTAATTCCAACCAAGACTTCCTTGGTCAAAGGAATCTTCCCGATTCCAACCCCAGGGGTAGTAGTATTCTAGACTTTGATGCTGACAACAAAGATTCTGATCAGACCATCCTATCTACTAATTCATCTTTTGTATCAAGAGAAGTGTCTACTTACATAACGAACGAAGAGCAAGATGCTTCCAGTTCTGCTAACCAGGAGCAAAGAATCGCTGCCCTAGAAGCTAATCTAAAGGCTATGACTGACCTGGTTGTAAGCATGCACACAGTCATCATGACACAATATGTTGTTCCACCGTTTGTGAATCCAATTCCAACGCAAGAACATGCAACATGTGTGATGCCTATCAATACTAGCTCTGGAGCACAACCTCCTTTAAATACCACGGTACCGGAGGTCATACACCTTCAAACATGGGCTACTTCAAGTCATTTTGGTGCTGGGGGTGGTGCTTATCACGCAGTTCCACCTCCCAATCCTTCGAATCATTCTGTTGTGTAGGAACCCTAGAGGGGGGGTGAATAGGGTCAAGCTAACTAATCAAGCACTTAGCACAAGCTAATTGGCAATTTAAAAATATAAGTGCAAGAGAAGAAGCAAATACAATACCGACACCCGATGTATCCTGGTATCCTCCTAAGAGGCAGTCCAGTCCCGGAACTCTCTCCGGCTTTAATCCACTATTTGAGCAAATAGTTACACACGAGTTTGGATCCGAAGAACTCGCCAACTTCTTACACAAGAGCTTTAATCCGAAGGGCTCTCCGACTTCAACCGAGAGTTTGGATACGAAGACTCCCCAACTTCAACCGAGAGTTTGGATACGAAGACTCTCCAACTTCAACCTTTCACAATAGGTTTTGATCTCCTTATACAATAGGATGAAGATCTCACTTTTTAACTCAATAACTCTAACACAATTTGTGAATGGCAAATGAAAGCTTTGTAGAGTTGTTTGTGGATAGGCTTTGGTGGTTTTAGAAATTTTTAGGCTTAAAAGCATCAACCTTGAATGAAGGGGTTTAAGGCTATTTATAACCAAAGCTTGAAAAGAAGCCAAAGGCAACTTTTCAGTCACGAACCGGCATACCGCCGGTATGATCCGGCATACCGGCGGTATACCGGTCTGGGATTGTAACGGCTAGAAATATAGCCGTTAGGATCATTAATGGCTGGAAATCTGACCGTTGGAATTTTAACGATTCGGAAGCGATATACCGTCGGTATGGACCGGTATGCCGTCGGTATGCCGGTTTTGTAAACAAAAACTTTCTGTGAACAAAAACCGGTATACCGTCGGTATGCCGTTTTTCCACCAAAAATGATCCTGGGCTTATTTCTGCCCTAGCTTTCGATTTTGCCATCTATTTCTTGTGTTTACAATAATTCCTAAGACTCATTACAGACTCCAGATAAACTTAGGCAGGTGCAGGCTTCTTCAGAGTCTTGAAATGATGATGGCATGGCTTAGCTTCTTCCTTTGATAGGTGCTGGCTTTTTCCTTGGCGGCAGCTGTCCAAAGATATCCAGTTTGTGAAAACTGAATACCTTTCGGGGGCTTCGCCCCCGAACCCCCGACGAGGGGTGCTGCCCCCTCGACCCCCGTCCGCTGACCGGGCAGCGGAACCGCCGGTGCGTAGCTCCAGAGATGTCGTCGGGTGGTTCAGAGAAATCTTGTGGGATCCGTCGTCTTTGGTCCACCATGATTTCTTCATTGCATATGTCCACATTGATCTTGCTTATTGCTTTTCTGCATGTACATGTTAGACGAACAAAACAATATACATAGTAGCAAGTATGATAAGTTTAATGCACATTAGGACAATGCTGAGTTTAAGTATAAGTGCTAAGGTGATAGCATAAATATTAGTGATATCATAATGATTAAACTTAATTGAATGACCACAATCAAAAACATAGTTTTGATTTTGGCAACCCGATTAAATTTAAGATAGATAAGCTCATATCACTAATATGTAAACCAATAGGCACATATCACCAAAGGTATAAGTATAAGTAGAAATGCTTTTAGCGATAGTATGAAGATTAGTGATAATGAAGTGCTAAACTTAACATATTAACCATATTCAAAAATATGATACAATCATTGGGCCAACATGTTGCTCCTCAAGCATCAGGACACCCTCTCGAAGTAGTAATGCTTCTGCAAAATCAGTAGTATGTCAGGTGAGTTCGAGTTGAATACGAGTGATAGAGTTGATGAGTGTGTACTCAGTTAGTTCTAAGGATGAAACTTGTTCTGAATAGTATATTAAATAGTATCCCGCCCCATTCAGATCAACCGGATGAATCAAAATGCAACGACGTTTGGACTTGGCTATGCAACGGCTTGCTCGAAGTCTCGCTCGGCCGAGACAACTCCTCGCTTAGGTGGGTGGCTTCGATGAACTTGCCTCAACTTGTCTTTTACACTAATAAATGGAAGTTTTTTATGCACTGAGTATGCTTGTTAATAAAAGAGATGAACCCACATAGCTAAAAGAATAATCACATTGAGTCATATGTATGTGTAAAACAAAAAAATGTCAACTTGTTGCTTAGATATCTCTCTACGAATTTTTTTCAAAGTTGGCACTAGGTCCTTTGACCATACGATTGATTTAAGTAGAATTCTCCCACGAGCTATCGACTTGGTGTCATAGCAGGCATGTTTGCAAGTTCCCACTGTCTCAAAGCTCGTCATATAAAGTATGACTTGGTTAAGAGTGTTACACAGAACATGGTTGGTTTATAGCACAAAACACGGTTGGTTTATAGCACGAAACACGGTTGGTTCAAGTTGAGTATGTATGAGGACTATAAAATAGTCGTTCTTGAGTTTGAGTCAAAGGTACGGAAAATATGGAAGTGTCGGGGCTGTAGGTCACCGAGGCAAACCCTGGGTTGGGAACTGCATAAAAGTATAAAAGTAAAGATGAGAATTGGTACAAAGCATGATGAGTTGAGTTGAGTCTTACATTGTCATTGGACAACTTGTGCACAAAATATTGGTTCCTCGAACGATCTACGGGACACCAAATTTATGTCGGCCTAGGAGGAATTACAGGTATTGCGGGCCTTTAGTGGGTGTGTGACTGGCCACTTGAGAGCGAGTCGCTGATATGAGTATTTAGGAACATTAGGGGGAGACCGCACCGCTCACATGAAGCCTTTCTGTCTTACATTTAGTCTATGATTAGGTTTAAATCGAACCGATTAAACCAAGACCAGAATAATCGAATTCTAATTTTCCTAAATTGAAACCAAACCGAGTTGAGGGTAAACTGATCTAAACCGAACCAATTAATTTGGTTCGATTTAATCGTTTTAACCATTTTGGCCCTATTTTCGAATGGGCTGAACAGTTGGGCCCTTTCTTAATGGGAATAAAATTGAGAACGCAGATTTCATATATAAATATAAATAAAATTTCTTTCAAATCAAGAAAACATGACAAAGAAAACATACAAATTGAGAACACAAATTTTGCTTTCTAAATTTTGCTATACAAAATAACAAAATAAACAAATGATAATGAACAAATAATTACATCAATATGAACAAATTGTCCAGCATACAACATATGACAAATTATCCCGCTTATAGTCACAACAAAATAAACAAAAAATATGAACAATTGTCCAGCTTACAATATACAACAATTATCCAGCTTACAATTACAGTTGCAACAAAATAAACCATACAACAAATTGTCCCGCTTACAGTCACAACAAAATAAACAAAAAATATTGAACAAATTGTCCAGCTTACAACATACAACAATTATCCAGCTTACAATTACAGTTGCAACAAAATAAACAAAAAAAGAAAATATTAACATACAACCCTCTTTTAGTACAGTGTAAAATGGATGATATGGACCCATCAGATGCTCAATCAGAGGATACAAGCTCGGCCAACACACAGGACTCTAGATCAATTGGCAATATAAACAACATTAGCCCAGATCAATTGAAGGAGCCAATGAGGACCAAGTTGCATAAACCTCAAAAGAGCTCTCTTCATCATTTGGGGTTGAATTGTCAACTTGTAATAAAGAGTGTAGCTGACAGATGCTCAAGATAATTAGGGCATAAATAAGGCCACATTTTCTTTTCCAATTCACATAATTGTCCAATTAGGGCATAAAATATTAGCCCAGATAAATTAGGGCATAAAATATTAGCCCAGATAAATTAGGGCATAAATGAGACCTCAAGTGTAGCTGTCAATATGGACATGGAGATTAACATTGTCCAATTCACATAATTTAGGCCACAATATATTACTGTAAAGCAAAACATATAGAAATTTGGGAAGTTTAGAAATAACTTGAGCTACAACAAACATAATTTGAAGCTTCCACATTAATCCCCTTTATTTCATCTGCATACTGGAACAAGAGAAACTATGGTTTGAATTCTTTGAAGGCTTAAATAGGCATGTTGTGCATCAACAGATACAATGTAGTATCTATCCACTACTAAATAATGTCATCTCATCATTACCCTCTCTTTAGATTTGTTAATTCGGATGCATTGTAGTATATAGAATAACTAGAATCAATGCAAAATCAAGATACCTGATTTATCACAAGAAAGTAACCATGATCACAGGAAAGAAAGTTGTAAGTTACAGCCCACAACCGAACCCGAAACCGATAATCGAAGACCAATTTATTAAGAACCCAATTAGTGCTCAGCTGAGTCACTCTAGCACCAATAAGAATCCAACTTTTTCAAACAAATAAAACCATATTATTATCTGCATAGATAGACAACTGGATTTGAAATATGAAATTTAAGATTGACAATTAGTGAACCATAAATAGATGCATCGTAGTATCTATTCACTACTTACTAATGTCATATCATCATCACAATTTTCTTTACGGATTTGTTAGTAACTTATAATGGAAAAAATAACTGTAATACACAAAAAAGTAACTGCAGTTATAACCTGGGGTAAAGGGCTACATATAATGTATAGTATTAAACATCCAAAATGAGGTCTGTAGTGCACTGTATAGTGCACACATAGCATATTACAGTCCAGCCAACATCATGAATCCCAAACATAAACAAAATGTCCAGTACTGCATATTGCATACTGCATATTGGACAGTGCGGACTATAGTGCACATCAGCACATTGCAGTGAGCCAATGATAGGTGTTTAATAATTACATAATCCAAACCAGAATCTGGATTCCAAAGACCAACTCTTCAAACATCGCTTGAGGTTGAGCCCATCATAGTCAATTGGCTTAAATCTGTATAAGTATAAAAAAAAAAGATAAACAAAAGAAACAAATAGTCAACACAACTAATGTAGTAAAAAACTATATTATGCCATAAAATTTAATATCTAAAATGATACCTCTTTCAAGTTTATCTAGGGATTACAAATTCTCTACAATATTAGTAACAATAGATCGATCTGAACCAGTCCTAAACCAATCTCGACAACAAATAAGATCCTGAGCAATCCTAGGTGTCAAAGAACTCATAAATGCATCAAGCACCCAACCACCGGTACTAAATGCACTCTCCGAAGCCACCGTAGATATTGGAACAGCCAAGACATCACGAACTATTCTTAAAAGAACAGAAAATAAGGAGAATTGATCTTCCACCAAGCTAATAGATCAAAATTAGGATTCTCATCTTCATCGACTTCGGTGGGCTCGAGAAGATAAGGATCCAACTCAGATTTATTATCACAACCACCGGTTCCTATTTTATGATTTTTATACTGAGGCTTCATCATACTTTTAAGTTAAAGATTGGACGATCGTCGATGGTAGAAGATTCATTCATTTCATTAGTTGTAGAAGGAATTGTAGGTGCATACAACTTTTTGTACTCCTCAAACATGGAGTAAGCAACCATTTTTGCCTTCTCTATCATTGTGTCACCCTTTGATTGACCATAGAGTTGATATAGCCACCATTCCAAATATACAAAATTTTACCTTGGATAAAAAAGTGGCACAATGAAGATAACCATGTTCATCTTTTTGACGTCCCCCTAATACTTATCGTATTTCTCTCTCATTTTATCCGCCATAATAGACAACTTGAAGTCATCATTACTTTTTCATTTTTCAAAAGAAAGTCGATAGATGCAATTTCTTCAAAAAACTTGTTGGAAGTGACATACGAAGACCCCGACACAGGTAAAGTGAATTCATAAAAATGTTCTAAGAAATACACAACCTTCTCACATTCATCCAATCGTCTTCATTTGGAAACATGTTCTCACCCTCAAGTTCTCTCTTGAATAGAAGATCTTCGTCTTGGAACCTCTCAAAGGCACTTCAATTTTTTTAAGCGATATCCAACATCAAATATGTTAAATTCCAATGGGTGCTCACATCTAGACACAACAGTTTTTTGCTTTCTATTTTTTCCATTTGAGCACAGGCTTTAAACTTTTAGGAACGAGAAGGAGATTGTCTCACATAGCTAATAGCTTTCCGGACACGAGCAACCGAAGAAGACATCATTTTCAACCCATCTACCATAACAAGGTTGATAATGTGTGCAATACAACGCATGTGTAAATACTTGCATTGAAGAATAATATTTCTCCGTTGTGCAAACTGTTTGCTTAAATAAGTAGTAGCCACACTACTAAAATTTGCTCAATTGGCGACGTAAATTTAGCGATGTTCATAAAACGTCGCTAAATTGTTGACATTAGCGACGTATAATTGAAACGTCGCTAACAGTCGCTACTAGCGACGAAGATAGCGACGTGACAACGACGTATATTAGTTACATTGGCTCGTCGTCGCGAAACGTCGCTATGACGTTGCTAATAACGACTAAATTAGCGACGTTAGTATGAACGTCGCTGAATTCTGATTATATTCTCCCTACCGATTCTTTTCCCCCTATTTTACGCTCTCACTCTCTCTCTCATCCCTTCCTCCGGCGCTCTCACTCTCTCCGGCGACTCTCACTCTCTCCGGTGACTCTCCTCCCTATCCGGTACGTGACTCTCCCCCTCCCTCTCTCTCTGTTTTGGTTGTTGGTGGTTGGAAGGGGTACGGATGGCTCGGGGGGAGGGACAGGAGGATGCGGGTGGTTGGGGGTAAGTGGGGGTAGCTGGGGGGTAAGGGCGACTGGGGGTGAGGAGGGGGGCTGGGGGGAGGGGAGCTAGGGTTAGGGTTTGGGTTAGGGCTGGGTGTGTGTGGGGGGGGGGAGGGAGGGGCGGGGGGGGGGGGGGGTGAATGTAAATCCCTAAACCTAACATCCTTACTTAGAACTCTTGCTCTTTTAAATTTTTTGCCTTAAATAGTTATTTTTTCATTAGTTAGTCACACAAACAGCCATGAAATCAATATGACTGAAATATGTAATTAGCAAGGGTTTAAACGGAAGAGTTGAAATTCAAATGTTCATCTATTGTCTAAACTTTAATATTAGCCGACCCCTTCTACTCTGTACCCTGTTCCACGTACAGAGTGGTACAAATCCTTGGGGATTAAATCCAAATCCTAGTTTAAATCCAACCTCCCTATCATTTTCCATCACCAACTGAATATGTATATAAATAACAAGGCAGTCGATTCTCTTTTTAGCATACAAACCCTAGCAAGTTGCCTCTGTCCGGTCGTATAAATCCAGAGGAGGAGATTCGAGGAGTCTTCTAATCTCAATTTTCGTAATACCAGGTATTCCTCCTACTTTCAAATATCCATGTCAATACAAGAAATTAACCTAGGGATTAGTAATACTCGATACCCTTCCTGTAAAGGATATAGCATGAGATATTAAAGAAACTAGTAAGTAGGGTTCGGGTTAGGGGTGGGTATGTGTGGGCGGCTGGGGGAGGGAAGCAGGGGGGTGGGGGCGGCTGAGGGAGGGGAGCAGGGGGGAGGGGAGGGTTAGGGTTCGGGTTAGGGGTGGTGTGGGGGGCTTGGTCAGGGGCACCGATAGTGCCGAAAAATCTGATAATTTAGTAATAATTATTTTTTTCCCGATACCAAAAAATGTGATACTCCGATTCGAACGCACCGATAGTACCGATATTTGTAACAAGTAGTTTTGCTGGTTAGTTAATTGGTAACATGGTGATCGGGACATATAGTTCCTGCAGCCATTCGACTGGCGAGACAGAAACTATGGTACGACATGGTGATTAGGACATAGTCCCTGTAGCCATTCGACTGGCAAGGCATAAACTATGGTACGACATGGTGATCAGGACATAGTCCCTGCAGCCATTCGACTGGCGAGGTAGAAACTATGTAGCCGTAGACAAAGTTGACTGTCCTCTGACCCTCATCCCTCAACAATGATGATACGACAACCTATCACTATATCTTATATAGTAGTAGATGATATTTTAGTATTACATTATGTGAGGACATCTTGATTCTGTTACATTCTTCAGATACTAGATACTAGATTCGATAAGAACGTATACTACACCATATGTATAGAACATAGATGATTCACACTAATGTATGCTAGAATGAATTTTGGGTTGTGTTCTGAGCCATCCATTCTCACACTTAAAACACATATGAATTAGAACTGTGTGTCAATCTTTGTTTTTATATTTTCGACGAACCCAGGAATTGGATTCTGTATTTTGTATTTTGGATTCTGTATTTTGGATTATGTACCCTATGGCTCGACAACCAACCGGAGAGGATACTCTGAGAGATCCATCTGAGTAGGACGTATACTCTGAGAGATCACCTTTACAAGAATGATATCAGTAGTGGGATTGAGTGTTGGAGGAGATATTATCAGAGTATATGTCCTACTCAGATGGGTCTCTCATCGTTACTATTTTTTTTTGATAGCATGGTAGATGTTCTCCGTCAACAGATTCTTGCTCTGAGCCAAAACTTTGCCCCGGAGCTCAAGTGGACATCCTTCGTGTAGAGCTCGAGTGAGAGGTTCCTGACAGCATGGTGGTCTTTTTTGTTAAAGTATCCGTGCTCGTCCCATAACCAATCAAATTTTTTTCATTTCTAATCTCTTGAATAGAAAGCTCTGCTTCATATTTGGCTCTACCTTCTGGTATATAAGAACCAAATGTGAAACAGAGTTTCATATTCAAGATATTAAAAATAAAGAAATTTTCGATTGGTTGTAGGACGAGCAAGAATCCTTTGACAAAGTTGACCACCATGCTGTCAGGAACCTCTCGCTCGAGCTCTACTCAAGGATGTCCACTCGAGCTCCGGGGCAAAGGATTAACTCAGAGCGGATTTCTGGACAGAGATGACGAATAAGATGGTTGCCAAAGCTTATGTAAGTTTTCTAATTCTTTATACGTATTATATTTTTGTCATTTTGTATTACTGTAATTAAAATCGATCATTGCATCATATCAATAGGTGATTTTGTACATTAGTTACAAGTGCTACTTAGTTAAAGTTCAAGTGCTACTTAGTTGTGTCTTTCTCTCTATCTATCTCACTATCAACGCTATAGTGTTGTTCCCCTCGCAATACGGAATGGTCCGATACCGATACTCTGAGTATCAGACCATTCCTATGTGTATCGGTATTGCAATCACAATACCGATACTCGAGTATCGTATTGATACTCAAGTATCACATCTGATAGTTCTCTCATTTATTTGTCAATTACTGTATTTCAGTTCTAGTTAGTTTTATGTTATTCTCTGATAGTTCTCTCATTCATTTTCAACCGATCCCCCTATGAATATTGATTTTACCAGATGGCACCCATGATGCAAGGAGCGGCACGTCGTTTGAGGGAAACAGTGAATGCTAAGGTGGCTCCTCCTACTATTAAGGAGGAAGTGGCACCAGTAGCTAGTGAGACCGGAAGTTCTATTCATCCAGCACCGGTAGCTAGTGAGACCAGGAGTTCTATTCATACAGTAGTTGCAAGGGACTACATCTCTCCTGCTGCCGTCGATCCCACTTATTCGAGGTGGTTGCATGATCGTATCACTGAGCGTTTGCGTGAGCTGCGTGGTTCTCATTAGCTATTAGTACTTATTTGTATTGGACTATTTGTATTGTGGGTTGTTTTTGTATTAGACTATTTGTATTGGACTACATATATAAATTAGTACTGTGTCAATCTCTGGATTGTATTGGACTACGACATGGTGATCAGGACATAGTCCCTGCAGCCATTCGACTGACGAGGCAAAAACTATGTAGCCGTAGATGAAGTTGACTATCCTTCGACCCTCATCCCTCGGCAATGATGATACGACAACCTATCACTATATCTTATATAGTAGTAGATGATATTTTAGTATTACATTATGTGAGTTCATCTTGATTCTGTTACATTCTTCAGATACTAGATTCGATAAGAATGTATACTACACCATATGTACAGAACATAGATAATTCACACTAATGTATGCTAGAATAAATTTTGGGTTGTATTTTGAGCCATCCGTTCTCACACTTAAAACACATATGAATTAGAACTGTGTGTCAATCTTTATTTTTGTATTTTCGACGAACCCAGGGATTAGATTCTATATTTTGTATTTTGGATTCTGTATTTTGGCTCCAGCTCCATTTGCATAAATCTACGGTACGACATGGTGATCAGGACATAGTCCCTGCAACCATTCGACTGGCGAGGCAGAAACTATGTAGCCGTAGATAAAGTTGACTGTCCTCCGACCCTCATCCCTCGGCAATGATGATACGACAACCTATCAATATATCTTATATAGTAGTAGATGATATTTTAATATTACATTATGTAGTTCATCTTGATTCTGTTACATTCTTCAGATACTAGATACTAGATTCGATATGAACGTATACTACACCATATGTACAGAACATAGATGATTCATACTAATGTATGCTAGAATAAATTTTGGGTTGTGTTCTGAGCCATCCGTTCTCACACTTAAAACACACATGAATTAGTACTGTGTGTTAATCTTTGTTTTTGTATTTTCGACGAACCCAGGGATTAGATTCTGTATTTTGTATTTTGACTTTGTACGTATTTGGGAATATTCAGTTTTTTTCGTTGAGGATACTGAGTTTGTACGTATTTGCGGATATTCATTTGGTTTGTTGAGGATATTATATATTGACATTGTTCCTTGCGGATAGGTTTTTTTTTATATTTTTTGTATATTCTGGAATGTATTGTGCGTGCCGGTGTTGAGTGTTCCACCGAGGGGGTCGGCGAACCCAGGGATTGGATTCTGTATTTTGTATTTTGTATTCTGTATTTTGGCTCAGGCTCTAGCTCCAGCACCATTTGCAGTCTGGAACCTATTTTTTTATTTTTTTTAACTTAGCGACGTTAGGATTCGTCGCTAAATAGTAGCGACGTTAATAAATGTCGCTAAAAATGTCGCTAAAAGCTGATATGGCAACACGTGGCACCAAATCTTATGTCAGCACGTGGTCGCCAAAAATGTCGCAATAGTGTCGCTAAACCGCGACCACACGATAACGTCGCCTTTTACGTCGCTAATTAGCGTCAACGAACAAACGTCGCAAATAATGCCGCTAATTAGCGACGTTAATAATGCGCCAAATAACGTCGCCCTAGCGACGTTTTGCGACATTTTCTCGTTTAGCGACACATTTTTTTCGTCGTTCCCGAAACGTCGCCCTAAACGTCGCTAAATTGATTTAGCGACGTTAACACCGAGGTTAGCGACATTTTTAAACGTCGCTAATCTGACAAATTTTTGTAGTGCCACATCATTAGAGCTAGCTTTATCAACGGTGATTATAAAAAGCTTGTCAATGCCCCACCCAATCAAACATGACTCAACGTCCCTTCCAATGGCCTCACATTTATGACTTCCAATTGGACAAAAGTTGATCATTCTTTTTTGTAATATCCAATCATCATTAATGTAATGTGCTATGAGACACATGTAGTTTATCTTTTGAATGAAATTCCATGTGTCTATGGTAAGACAAACTCTTTGATTGGACTCCTTGAAATACGCATTTAATTTAGTTTTTCACTAGTGTAATGATTATAACAATCTCGTGCTATGGTCCATCTCGGCGGTACACTAAACATCGGACATGCAATCAAAACAAACCATTTGAAACCTTCACCCTCAACAAACTGAAATGGAAGTACATCGACAGTTAGCATATAAGACAAGGCCTTCCTTACGTCTTCTTGATTAAATTGCGAACTAGTTAGTGTTGACTTACCTTTCCCAGCACTTTGCATATTTAATATTGATTGAGGTGGACCTTTGTGCTTTGGATTAAGGGGACATATAAGCCAATAGTTTCTGACTGAACTAGTCCCATTAATTACGAAGTGACAATAATACTATTTTTTGCAGTAGTTTCACTCTGCTTTAGGATTCCCATTCTTAAGAAATTCCTTAAAGTCACTCAAATAAGGATCCCTTTTTTTACCAATACGCTTGCTTTTAACCTTAAGTTTAGAAATAGTTGTAATGGGGACATTTTTGGCTTGGAAACTTGCCCCCCCAGCCTCAACCCCAACCTCAATAGGTCATTTAATAAATGTTTAGTGCCGTAACGATATTATCTTTATTCACATTTAATAAACAGGTCATATATTTCCATCATGAATCATGCAAACAAATCATAAAAAACACAAGTACACAATCATGAATCATGCAAACAAAAAATCAACCAATCAACAAAAAATCAAAGAAATCATGTTATTATGTTCTTATCATCTCTATCAGTATTCAAAAAACAAAAAAAATCAATAAAAACACAAGCACTTAATCATTGTAATATCGCATTTGTGCAAACTGGAACATTACTTTAAGGCAAACTGGCACATTACTTTAAGGTAAACTGGCCATTATAGTGCGGCATTTATGCAAACTGGCACTGTAAGCAATAGTATTGTCCTGTAAACACATTCCAGCCACAGCTATATATCTATTTATGGACACTAGAAGAGAGAGGAAGAGTCATTCTTACAGTGATTCAAGAATCCTAGCCAAGGATCGGACCCAACACCTAAATATCTGCATAATTAACAAATGAAACCACTTCACTGTATGAAATGAGGAATCTATGAATTCACATAATTAATATGATTTACAACATCTAAGATAACCATAATGACAAATAAAATTTCATGTTAAGTACGATTCGACATTTAAAATACCCATAATGAAATGGCTAACGAAATAGGAAAATGGACAAGGACCCAAACAAATTGAAGGACGAACAATCAAAATAACATCTTGGCAGAAAAGAAAATTAAGAAAGAGTGAATTGCTATCTACCACTAAAATGAACATCATATGAAAAATTGAAGGAAAACCATATGAGAATGTTGCATGCATATAAAATAAAAGCATACAACTGTTAGTAGACTATTACTAGGGATTTTTTTTTTAGTACACTAGACTATATGATACAATCATACAACTGTTAGTAGAAAAATTTATCTAATTTTAGTCCCTTTTGGCATCATAGTCACAGTTAATATGTAGTCAAGTGTAAAAACAAAACAATGCTGCCAGGATGACTTATTATGCCGAGATTAGCATGCAACAGTGTGTCAGTAAAAAGCTTTGTCGAAAACATTTTAACCATTACTATTTGCTAAAGTTTAATCCTATAAATCCATAAAGTTACCTCATCTCAATATTTCCATTCAAAACTATATATTGTGGGTGGTACTTTGTCCAAAAACTATATACATGGAATGCAAACTAATATTATTAAAATTTAAACGAGACCATGTATTAAAATCAGTATATATTTATAGATATGGAGATCTTGGGTTTGGATTCTTACTACAAACTTTATAGATCTGGAGATCTGGAGTGTAGATCTTGAGAGAGCTCGACTTTGGGTTAGGGTTTGAACATTGTAGATCGGGAGATCTGGAGAGTTAGGGCTTGAACTTTGTAGATTTAGAGATCTGAAATATAGATCTGTAAAATACCAAAAATAAAATCAGTAAAATCAGTAGAACTTTGTAGATCTGTAGGTCTAGAACATAAAGTACAATTAGAAAATAAAATTTTACTTACATGAACTTTATAGATCTGGAGATCTGGAGTCCAGATATTCGATTCTTAACAAATCCCTAAAAAATAGGGTTTGTATTGTACTTATAGATAGAGAGGAGGAAAACGATAAGAAAAGAGAGACGACTCTTTAGTCTCGAGAGTTTGAGAGTTTAGACTCTCAGATAGGAGAGAGTAGAACGAACAAAGACGTCGGAGAGAGGTGGCTCTTTTCTGAAGAGAGAATGTAAGGTTGTGAAATGAATGAAGAGAGAGAAATAGTTAGATTTTTTCTATTTATATAAGTTATATTCACTAAGGGTATTTTTGTAATTTTATAAGCCCTAATCGGTTTTCGGTTTTAGACCGAAATTGAACTCTTAAACCAGACTCGAACCCGATAACCGAACGGTGGCAGATTCAAAACCAAAACCTAACATAATATATGCAAACCCGGCCCAAATTCCTTATTCGATTTGTGTCGGTTTTTGGTCCAAAACCCTTTGATGCTCATCCCTATCTAAGATGGCTTGTGGTGCACTGACTTTTATATAGTTTTAGTTAGCTTGATAGCGGCGATCCGTGTCCATGCCTTAGAATGAGTCAAGAAGTGTATACACAACATAAATGAGTCAAGAAGTGTAGTATGTGCGACACAATGAGTCAAGATATGTGTACACGGTATGCAACACGAGTATGGAGCCTAAGATTTGACTATAAAAGAAACACATACTTCGGCACAAAATATGGTGTCGTGTTTTGAGTCGTTGACACTAAGTTCTTAAGTCTATAATTGAGCAAGTTGCATGATGAAATGAAGGACGGCTATAAGGCGATTATTGAGTAAATTGTAATAAGGTGCGAGACACGACCTCGATGTTGTTACACGAATAGATTTTATGGCACGACTATGTCATTGCATCACAAAATAGAGCAAGAGTATGTCATAAAACTGATCCTAAGACAAGATTAGAAATATCACAAAATAATTAGTTGCACTCACTAGATAACGTGTAGGTTAAATATGCGTTAACGAGATACTTCTTACTAGTACGGTTGGTACTGTAGTGCCTCGCCCCCGCTCAGGTCAACCGAAGGAATCAAAATACAATGACGCTTGGACTTAACTATGCAACGGCTTGCTCGAAGTCCCGTTCGGTCGAGGCAAATCTCCGTTCAGGTGGGTGGCTTTGATGAACTTGCCTATAATTAAGCAGGTTGCACGATGAAATAAAGGAAGGTCATAATGCGAGTAAATTGTAATAAGTTGGGAGGCATGACCTCGATGTTCTTATACGAATATATTTTATGGCACAATTATGTCATTACATCACAAAATAGACCATGAGTATGTCATAAAACTGATCCTAAGGAAAGATTAGAAAGATCATAAAAGAATAAGTTGCACTAACTAAAATAACATGCTGGTTTCTACGGGTTAACGAGATACTTCCCACCAGTACGGACACCCTACCAATTTTCATACGCAGGTTACAGGTACTTGTTCGTTTGAGGCGTAGCTCGTTTGGATGCGTCGGGGCATGGAGTTCCTTGAAGTTTCGGGGCATACGGCCGCTCAAGAGTCTTCACCTATATGAGATATAATGTATTGACATCGTCTTCTGAAGCATCCGTAAGTTATATGTAGAAGGCATGATCATTTATATTCAGAAAGACTGTGAGCTTGAGTGATTGTAATCTTGGCTTTGTGTCCTCTTTGTAATTTCGTGAATTATTAATAAAGAGTTCTTATTTTGTTGAATACTTGTTTTTTTCTTTGTTATTCAATATTTCCTTCGGAACTTATATGCAACGACCCTATCGTCAAGCTGTTGTAATTAGTTGTTGTAGAAATTTCCTTGTGCAGGTGGAACCTAGGCTCGTACAGCATCACGCTTAGCTAGGACAATCGGTTCTGCGTAACCGGGGAGTGACATAATGATATTAAAGCATAGGTTTATGTTACTGGACTTTCGATTGAAGTCTTTAACTCTGATATGTCATTTTCGTATTTGATATTGATGACGCTCTCTTTCAATGTTCCATAGGATGTCCCATAAAATAAGTCTATATATTTTTTAAATCTCACGAGGGAAATTTGGTTGAACAAAGATAATTTCACGTAAGGCACGGTTGGCTGAGTAGATCTGGGCAATGTACACCTAGACTTGCATCGATGTTAGCAAAGTTGTGTACGAGATTCAAATTGTATCGGACAAGAATGAGTTAGACTCGATTCATAAGATGTTGAGTAGTTAACGATAGAGGTTCTTTCGGACGACGATATCGTCAGTACAATATATATGGATCATGCTTAGATCTTGAAGAAAAGTTCGGATGGAGATTCGAAGTGATCAGATATGATTCGAATAATCGTTTCACAAATTTGTTGCGTGACTTCATCCCTGAGTGGTGTATGGAATAGCCTTGGGGATGTTGATCGACTGAGGATCGAGGTACCAATGTCATGACCTGCACCCTGTTTAGGGGTACGAGGACGTAGGTACGTCCAGCCTACGCCGCAGTGTCGGCGGTAGAACGCTGTATAGGTCGTTTATAATATCTAACATCTAACAATACAAGATATAGACCTGTCATCTATGCACGGAGGAATAATATGACACATGAAATATATATCTCAATAACATATATCTAGAGGGAGATAATACTACGAAAAGATATCAGTTAAAAAAATGATGACATAGAATAGTAGCATAAGTCAAGTACAACCAGTCTAGAAATCTATATCTCAATAATACATATCATGAATAAAACATAACATCTCAATCTCATAAACTGGAGACAGAGTCTAGTAAACCTAGCTACTAGCTAAAATAATACTAAAGGTGCACCCTCAGCGAGCACTGGCTCCGAAGGAAATCTCCTGGGCATGGTCATCAGTCCTTTAAGTACTCTGAAAAATATTATCCAGTCAGGATTGGAGCGAAGCACAACCCAAATAGCAGTTCCAATTAATTGACAAAAACTATAAAGCAATGATAAAAAATGCTATATACGATGAGAAAAACATATCTGAGGCAATAGTATAATGGAAAAAGATAGGAAATATAATCTAAAAATATAGTATGTGTGAGCAAGTACTAGAAAAGGAACACCATATCAGAGATAGAGCAATATAGCTGGTGAACTGAGTATGAAACTATAATAGATAATGTGTTTTGGAATACCAATTAGATATGTGATCGGCTTGGGAGATTTAATGATTTACACTAACGAAGGCTAGCTCAAACATACGTGAAGTGTATGATAGCTAGTAGCCAATGATTTACACTACTTGTCGATAGTTCTTGATCACATATCTAACTAGTATTTCCCCCGCCCTGACTGATATGATGGATCCAACCATGACACGTTACTAGCCAATGTATTCCAATTATCCAATATTATCCAATACCAATGAGGACAGTATCCGATACCATTACGATGAATTAAGGTAACATCCCATGACTGAAGATCCAATGACAATACCAATCTGTGTACCATCGTATCGCAAATTATAAGTAATATTTCTAAATACTTGAATTATAGTGATAATCAATAATGGAAACTATCAAAGGATGTACTTGTCACGACCCGCACCCAGTGAAAGGGCATGAGAAGTAACGAACGCCCAGCCTACGCAGCAGTATCGGTGGTAAAACGCTGTCCTGAGTCACAGTATCTAACACAGTCTAGAATAAGCTCCGAATGGAGAGTAGAATAATAAGTAACTCAATCACAATACTAAGATGGAATAGAAGAATGAATCTCAAGAGAGTCACGGATAAAAAGTCTAGGTGTAAACCACCAGAATAAATCTCAAGTACAACTCATAAAGTCTCAAATAGAAATACAAATAAAGTACTAAGTCTCAGCTAGACTATAGGCAAGTCCTCAGCGACTGTGGGATCCTCCTGAGGGTCCACGTCGCCAGTGCCATCTAAGCCAATACCATAATAAGTAGGGCAGTACTCCTCATCAATACCTGTAAAATTTTTAACATGCCCAGTCAGGACAGAACGAGCACATATCTCTCACAACAGTTCATAGCAGGAATGGACATATAAAGCAAGCTATAGAAAACTATACATGAATCGCTGTAAAGGAAATCAACAAGAGAGAGACTATAAAATGAGATATAATATGATAATAGAGAATTAAATATAACCTTTTACGTGAATCATAGCATGAATTTGTTATGTAAACGGTCTGGGTTGCACATGGATACAGCTATAGAGTGCACATGGATACAACTACTGGGGATAATGATCACATAACCAACTACACTCTTCCTGCCCCCAATCAATACACAAGGATCAATACATGTTATGTTATTGCACATGGATATCAACTACTGCATACATGGAGCTCATATGGTCATGATTGTACATGAATAACATATGAGTGTACATGGATAAATATGAATACATGGAGTACATGATGGCCATGATAAAGTACATGAACATGATATACTCGATGTATCCGAGAGGATAACATTGCATGAAAAGATCCAGAGGGTACTAATCCGTGTGAACATCGTGTCAACATCAAGTATACTAGTCTATAACAAGAGAACATATCCAAGGAAGTATGAAAAAATCAGAGAATGTACTCGCCTGGAAAATCGAATTGCTGATGATGAGGTGTAACTAAACTGGGGCAATGCAAACCTATTTAAAATACACACATGTCACAACCAAGTCCACAATATCAAGAGAAATAGCTACAATGCAAGACTACATGCTTCTAGGTCCATTTTGGTCAAAGTCAACCCTCGGTCAACTCTGGTCAAACCTGGGTCAACTGGTCCGTCTATTAATTTCTAGGTCATACACAAAATTCTAGGTCATTTGGAGTTCGTTTGAGTTGAATTGGATCATGTTTGACCCAAAGTAGACTTTTGTCAATTTGGTCAACTTGTCGGCCAATTCGACTCAACTAAGCTCGAAATGATAAACCAAATCTGTCCTAGGGCTCCTATAGTCATATACACAACTACAATCTAATCTAAGTGAATTAACAAGCAATTATATATATATATATATATATATATATATATATATATATATATATATATATATATATATATATATATATATATACTAGTCATAACCCGTGCCCATAGGGCATGGTTCATTTAAGGTATTCCCCCTCAAAATCTTGGACCCCCAATTTTAAACGAACAATAATAATTTTGAGGCCCCCATCAAAATATTAAATCCCAACCACTGCTGGATGTGAATTTTCTTTGGATTTTCCATAAAATCCCAATCTCAATAATGCTCATCCACAACCATTATGAGGCCCCCATCAAAATATTAAATCCCAACCATCAAAATATTAAATCCCCATCTTTGGATTCCCCATAAAACCCCACTCCCAATAATGCTCTTCCCCATAAAACTCCACTCCCAATAATGTTATTCCCCATAAAATCCCACAACCGTTGATTCACCAAGATTAAATCCCAACCACTCTTTATCTTGGCACAGTCAGCCCTAGGATTCAAAAACCTTTGTGTTCTGTATAATATATATATATATATATATATATATATATATATATATATATATATATATATATATATATATATATATATATATATATATATATATATATATATATTTTATACCTATATGTGTGTGTGTATATATATATATATATATATATATATATATATATATATATATATATATATATATATATATACACATATAGGTATAAAAAAAAATATATATATATATATATACACATATAGGTATAAAAAAATATATATACACATATAGGTATATAGACACATGTATATATACAAACAAACAAAACTCAAATCTAGCAAAAGTGGTGTGTGCGTGTGTATGTACTGGTGCTTACTGAAAATAGGGTAAATTTTGAGATTAATAACATTCAAACATAATCATGGTATTACCCAAATTACTATACTATTATATACATCTATATAAAGTAAGAAATTACTTATATATATATATATATATATATATATATATATATATATATATATATATATATATATATATATATATATATATAAAAGCTCAAATGGAAAAATACACAATGATGCGAGATACTTAAAAAGTCTAAAATCTGGAATAACTCCCCCTCGACCCATTCTCTATGTATATGTGTTAGGAAAGGGTTTCAACGGGGTTATACATATATATATAGTTAAATATATGCATAAAGCTATATATAGAAAGCACATATATATAAAATATATATATATATATAAAAGCTCAAATGGAAAAATACACAATGATGCGAGATACTTAAAAAGTCTAAAATCTGGAATAACTCCCCCTCGACCCATTCTCTATGTATATGTGTTAGGAAAGGGTTTCAACGGGGTTATACATATATATATAGTTAAATATATGCATAAAGCTATATATAGAAAGCACATATACCCATAAATGATGGAAAAATTGTGAAACAAAGCCAAAAGTTGGTTCTCACATACTTGAAATATCATATATGTCCTGTAAACTCAGAATTTAGAAGCTAAAACATTGGAAATCAAAATATCACATATCTACTAAAAATTGAAATTAAAGAAAACGATCCAATTTCACCAAACGACCCAAAATTCAAAATACACCAAACGAACCCACGAAACTTGGCATACACGTTGGTCTCGACCCACGTGATGCGTTCGTATACTCTCGGGCTCGAAATCATGTCCGTGTCATGTCCACAGAACGCGTATCGGAATTTCCCGATACCGTATGGTACGCGTGCGTTCTCGCTCGTTTCAGCGCCGCACACGCAACGAAACGCCATGTGCTTGTGCACATAGCTGGGGGGGTCCTCGGGGAGGTCTAGGAAACGGCGACATGGAGACACGCTGCCCAAAATAGCGTACGCAGACCCACGCACCCGCGAGGCCTGCTGCGTGCACGCCCGTGCGCCCTCGTGCGCGTGGTGCCGGCCTCGCTGCTCCCTCGTCGGGCCACGCTGCAACTTGGGATTCTTCCTACGGGCCATCTAGGTCTAGGTCAACATGTTCCGGGTCCTGGAACGGGTCTTCGCTGCGTCGTGTGCGCGCACAAAGTCCGTTTCCGCGACAAAAACGAAGGTCTAAATGCACAATGGCTGAGCGGTGCACGCGCGATGTCTCCGCGCTCGCTCAACGAACAGTCGTGAAATTTTACGAGCATGAGGGCAGATGTTTGCCCCATGTGCTCACAAATTTTCACGCAAAAATACGCTCTGTGCATCGCGTAATCACACGCGGACAGCAGGGCACGCACGGCCTCGTGCACGGGATCCGTGCACGTGGGTCCGTTGCCCGAAACGTCGCTGAAACGATGTCAAACCCAAATCCTTCTTCACAAAATTTTATCAAAATCATATTATCTAAACATCCATGAAGTCAGAAACGAAGAACAACAACTTTCTATCCTAAGCGGCATTTCGTCGAACACGTGCCGTAAGGGACCGACACGGGCTCGATACCTCCATCAAACGGAGTCGAAATCCCACCAAATTTCGTGGGCAAGGCTAGGGCACCTATATGGATGCAAAAATGAAGAAAAACCAGATTTGCAATGGTAGATTAGGGTTTTACCTATTGAGTGTCAAAACTCAATGATCGGGGCTCCTCGGTTATCATGTCGGCCGATTTCCCTCCAGCAAAAATCTATGTCTCCACTCCAAAAATGCTCCAGCAGATCCTCCTCTCCTCGACGAGCGCAACAGAGTTCGTTTGGGAAGAAAAGGACTCCGGATGAAGAAAATAGGTGTTTTGGAGAGATGGATCTTTTAGGGTTTCTTGGTGGAGGCTCACAATTTTCACAAATAATGAAAAGAGGAGGGGTGCTGCTGTGTTGGGTGGCCAAGGGGGGTGTCTTGGGGTTAGGGTTTCACTTGGGCCATCTCCTACTTAATTAGAAATGGGCCCAAGTGAAAAGGCTTAAAGGCCTACATGCAAAAAGACTAAATAAATAAATAAAAGCCTTAAAAATAATCTAATACACAAAATAAATTCTAAAAATGAAAATAAAATAAAAATTCTAATGCATGGTTAGGCCCCTATACAAGTTTACTAAGGTTAAACCAGTTGCTAGCATAATCAAGAGTCAACATATTCAGAGAACCACATAAAGGCAAAAAATGGCTAAAAATCAATTAATCACTCTAAAAATTTACTAATAAAATCTAAATTAATTCTAATGATAATAAATCTAATTTCTAATATAGCATTAAGGTTCTAGGTCATGGTTGGCTAAGGTCAAACTACCAAGTCACCTGTCTACAATCAATCAAATCACACTACAATCAATCTAATTAATAAATAGATAAAAATTCAAATAAAAAAATCATAAAAATTCAAATAAATCACAATTACTAAAATATCCTTGAAATTGAAAAGTGAGTGTGACAAATCTACCCTCCTTAAAATAATTTCATCCTTGAAATTAAAATGATCCTACTCCTTCTAGGTCAAATCCCCAACAATCATGGTCTTAAGAAAACTTATCTAAATCATGTAGTTGGAAAGATATCATACATGATTATGGCAGGTAAGCAGTCTGGGGTCTCATCTAGCCACTATAGTCATACTAAATCAAAAGTAGTCATAAGGTATCAAGCATACAAACATTATGGTAGGGTACAGTAATCATCAAGACAGGATAATATATAGGTCAAGAATTCACCTCTACTGGGTCTGGTAGCTGGAACTCTCTCCTGGAGGTAGGCCTCGACTAGGGGCAAGTGTAGTAGGACAGTCTCGTATCTTGTGTGCAGCTGACCCACAAAATAGGCACAATCCTAGTCTCTTCCTACAGTCCTTCCATACGTGCCCAAGCTTCTTACAGAAAGTACAGGTAGGCACCCACTCAACTGGCCTCTGCTGGACAGGAATCTGAACTGGATAGGCTGGTCTAGACTGAAAGCCTGGGTACTCCAGAGGCTCTGGGTATAAACTGCTCCTCGCTCTCTTAGGACTAGGCTCCTCCCTCGAATGCATGTAATCCTATAACAGTTGAAAACTGAGACTCTGCTCTCTCATAAGCTCGGCCTGAAGTTTCTGTACCTCCTGCACATCCTGAAGGAGTCTGTAAATATGAGCTCCATCAAAAATGGCATGGGGTACCACTCTAGGAGGCAAAGGAAGGCCCTCAGTCTCCGACTGAACAGCAGTCCTCTCCTGAAGGATAGGAGATGGAGGGAAATTCTCCGGTGAGGCTACTAACACCTCCTGAGCAATAGAAGGGGAAAGTACAATCTCGATCTCATCCGGAATTGCAGCTGTGCACTGGGGACAAACTTTGGTCATGGGTGCCATTCTAGAAAAGATAAGGAAAATAAATCATCGGGCTGTAAGGCAGTCTATCATGCTATATGAAAACTGGTGAAAAAAACTAAAATTAACCATAAAGCGTTAATGTTCTAAAGATGATCAAAATCAAAAGTTTAAAGCACGGCTGCCAATACACTAAAATCCAAGCACACTACATATATATCTATAAGAAATTTTAGTCTTGATATGATCTAAGTTGATCAAATCCAGGATGAATCGAGGTTTGGGCAAGATGGAGAACGAGGTCATTGAAGTCTAGGCACGAGTATCTAAGACTTGAAATCCATGTCACAATTGAATTTATTCAATTGAATAAGGTTCCAAACATTGGATGATAAGGAGAATGACCAAGTCGACGGGTCGCGATCAAGGGTTTAGAATTCAACACTATTGAAGTCCTAAAGAATACTGCGAGGATATAGAAATAAGCCACTATCCTCCTTTTGATAAGGAAGCTAAACGTGATACCCTAGGTTGACCTATTAAGTACAGTGCCTTGTCTTTCTGAAATAAGTGAAAGACAAAAGAAAAAAAAAAGTTCAAGGACGATGCTATTGAGTACAATACGTGGTTCATAGACGACAAAAATAATTCAAGGAGAATTGCCAAAGCTGTCATGGATGAGACATATGCCCTAGAGTCTCATCCACGTAGAGTAATATATAAAAGCGAACCAAAGTGCACTAGGTTGATCAGACCATCATACACCGGTTCTGATTAGACAATACGTTAGTGGGTCGACCCAATAAAATATGTCATGATCAAGCTCGAAAAAGAGATAAGCTTGCAAAACTAAGGCTAAATTAGCAGCGTAAGGTAGTCAAAATATAAGTAAGGGAGGTAATGATGAAGAAGAAAAATAGTCCAAGATCATTAACTAAGCTGGTCAAGCAATCAAGATAAGGTACAAGGTTAAGCATTTAAGAAAACAAGAAGAACACCCTCACATGTCGGGTCGAAAGAATTGAGTCATGGTTGGATCTCGAATTTAAGTCAGAAAGTATTTTAGTATTATGGTAATGGTTCAAGAGGTGACAACTAATACAAGAATAAAGAAAATCAAGTTGGAGCATGAAATAAATTCAATTAAGAATCCAGTAAAATATTTTAGGGACACAGTTCTAAAGGCGAATACTGTCAAGGAACGATCAAATACAAACGGTTAGAATGTCATAATAAAAGATCTAGATTTGAGAGAAGTTTGAGTAAGTCAAGATTGAGATACAGTTCCATAGTTTGGCAGACGACTAACAACACTGGAGTATATACTACTATCATTGTCATGAGTGATATGGCAATTAGTGTGGAATACTTCTATCTCATTAAGGTTACCTTGGTGGCCTACCTTTACATTCCTTTAAAAGAAATTTCAAAATAACTACCTCAATTTGTATTCACTCTAAGCCTTCCAATCTAATCACGACTAACATTTAAATCCTTATCATAAACCTCATAGTAACTTTTATCACATTACTACTAACCTTTCCAAAATTTAACATTTCAATCCAACTTTAAACTCCAGAGTTACGAATCATGAATCCATAAAATTCTATATCACTTCATAACTTTAAAAAATTCCTAATTTGTCTCAAATAATCTTTAAGATAGACACTTAGCATATCACGGCAATCTAGCATTACAACTCAGTATTTTAACGCACTTATCAATCATAATTCCTCTTTCTAAGTCATTGAAACATAATCACTACTTCTTAAACCAAAATCTAAACAGATTTTTAAATCTTCAATCAATTGACACGATTCCAAATTTGAGATTTTTTTTCTTCCAAAACAATCGTTTTCATATCTTACCAATCGTTTAAACCAAATTTTTAATATCATTGCTTCCACTTAAATTGAAATTCAATAAACATATACATCGCAACTTGTATGACTCAATTTAATAGTTCATACTGCCATCCCCTTTTTTTTTACATTATCAAACCATTCTATATTCGTTCAAAGATGTATAATCCAATAAGTCATGAATCACATCAATTCCTGAAATCGATTTATATAGATTCTAACTATTTTCCTCCAATATCAAAATATAATTTTATAATCCTCTGGTGATTACTACTTAGAATCTTCAAGATAAATTTTCTTGGTAATATCCCAACTTACAAACTACTAATCATTAAATTATCCTTTTAGAAAAGCTCTTATAACTTAGTCAAAATCTCCGTGTATTCCAATTCCTTAATGTAATCCTTCTAGCCATGGGTTTGACCAATGAGTATATAGAAATGTAGCCATCTTCCTAACCATTATTAAGCACAAGAAAGTAAGGGTATTGGTGACAAGAGTTCAAACAAGATGCAAGAATCAAGGGAGGAAGGTGGACTAAAGTAAGAGAAAGGAAATCTAAATCGAAGCTCAAAATGAGATTCTCAAGGGTCGTCCCAGGAATCTCTCAAAAAATTCTAATAGTGATTGGGTATCCTCTCATTCTAATACTTTACTTCCTATACTCTATAGCAGGCTCGTAGCAATACAACTAAATTGTCGTACTACTACGACATCGTACTAATAAGAATGTGGTCCTGCATGGACTGAAGAGATGAAATCGTGTCTCCTTAACTATCTTGAAGATAGATTGAACAAGGAATCAATTACTGAAAAAGAAGCAAAATCATCAAAGGAGGACAGTTGTTTTCAAAAGGAGACAATTAACAACAAGAATTGATAAGATTTTTCCTAATGTGATTGAGTACCTTAACTTATATCTTATATCCTACTGCAGGCTGTAATGATACTCTAATTCGAGTACCACTACGAATCACACTAGTTGTGATTGGGGACTGACCTGCATGGGCCACCACTAAAAATGTGTCACGACCCGCTCCCAGTGAAAGGACACGAGAAGTAGAGAACGCCCAGCCTACATCGCAGTGTCGACGGTATAACGTTGTCCTGAGTCACAGTATCTAATACAGTCTAGAATAAGCTCCGAATGGAGAGTAGAATAATAAGTAACTCAATCACAATACTAAGATGGAATAGAAGAATGAATCTCAAGAGAGTCACGGATAAAAAGTCTAGGTGTAAACCACCAGAACAAATCTCAAGTACAACTCATAAAGTCTCAAATAGAAATACAAATAAAGTACTAAGTCTCAGCTAGACTATGGACAAGTCCTCAGCGACTGTGGGATCCTCCTAAGGGTCCACGTCGCCAGTGTCATCTAAGCCAATGCTATAATAAGTAGGGCAGTACTCCTCATCAATACCTGTAAAATTTTCAACATGCCCAGTCAGGACGGAACGAGCACATATCTCTCACAACAGTTCATAGCAGGAATGGACATATAAAGCAAGCTATAGAAAACTATACATGAATCGCTGTAAAGGAAATCAACAAGAGAGAAAGACTATAAAATGAGATATAATATGATAATAGAGAAATATAACCTTCTACGTGAATCAGAGCATGAATTGGTTATGTAAACGGTCTGGGTTGTACATGGATACAGCTATGGAGTGCATATGGATACAACTACTGGGGATAATTATCACATAACCAACTACACTCTCCCTGCCCCCAATCAATACACAAGGATCAATACATGTTATATTATTGCACATGGATATCAACTACTGCATACATGGAGCTCATATGGTCATGAGTGTACATGAATAACACATGAGTGCACATGGATAAATATGAATACATAGAGTACATGATGGCCATGATAAAGTACATGAACATGACATACTCGATGTATCCGAGAGGATAACATCGCATGAAAAGATCCAGAGGGTACTAATCCGTGTGAACATCATGTCAGCATCAAGTATACTAGTCTATAACAAGAGAACATATCCAAGGAAGTATGAAAAGATTAGAGAATGTACTCGCCTGGCAAATCAAACTGCTGATTATGAGGTGTAACTAAACTGGGGCAATGCAAACCTATTTAAAATACACACATGTCACAACCAATTCCACAATATCAAGAAAAATAGCTACAATACAAGACTACATGCTTCTAGGTCCATTTTGGTCAAAGTCAACCCTCGATCAACTCTGGTCAAACCTAGTCAACGCTGGTCAAATCTGGTCAACACTGGCCAAACCTGGTCAAACATGGGTCAACTGGTCCGTCTACTAATTTCTAGGTCATACACAAAATTCTAGGTCATTTGGAGTTCGTTTGAGTTGAATTGGATCAAGTTTGACCCAAAGTTGACTTTTGTCAATTTGGTCAACTTGTCGGCCAATTCGACTAAACTAAGCTCGAAATGATAAACCAAATCTATGCTAGGGCTCCTATAGTCATATACAAAACTACAATCTAATCTAAGTGAATTAACAAGCAATTATATATATATATATATATATATATATATATATATATATATATATATATATATATATATATATATATTTTTATATGTATATATATTTTTTATATGTATATATATATACACACATGTATATATACAAACAAACAAAACTCAAATCTAGCAAAAGTGGTGTGTGCATGTGTATGTACTGGTGCTTACTGAAAATAGGGTAAAATCTGAGATTAATAACAATCAAACATAATCATGATATTACCCAAATTACTATACTATTATATACATCTATATAAAGTAAGAAATTACTTATATATATATCTATATATATACAAAAGCTCAAATAGAAAAATACGCAATGATGCGAGATACTTAAAAAGTCTAAAATCTGGAATAACTCCCCCTCGACCCATTCTCTACGTATATGTGTTAGGAATGGATTTCAACGGGGTTATATATATATATATATATATATATATATATATATATATATATATATATATATATATATATATATATATATATATATTTTTTTTTTTTTTTTTTTTTTTTTTTTGGTTATATATATATATATATATATATATATATATATATATATATATATATATATATATATATATATATATATATATATATATAGTTAAATATATGCATAAAGCTATATATATATATATATATATATATATATATATATATATATATATATATATAGTTAAATATATATATATATATATATATATATATATATATATATATATATATATATATATATATATTTATATTTATATTTATATTTATATATATATAGCTAAATATATGCATAAAGCTATATATAGAAAGCACATATACCCATAAATGATGGAAAAAATTGCGAAACAAAGCCAAAAGTTGGTTCACACATACTTGAAATATCATATACGTCTTGTAAACTCAGAATTTAGAAGCTAAAACGTTGGAAATCAAAATATCACATATCCACTAAAAATCGAAATTAAAGAAAACGATCCAATTTCACCCAACGACCCAAAATCCAAAATACACCAAACGAACCCGCAAAACTTGGCATACACGTTGGTCTCGACCCACGTGATGCGTTCGTATACTCTCGGGCTCGAAATTGTGTTCGTGTCGTGTCCACAGAATGCGTATCGGAATTTCCCGATACCGCATGGTACGCGTGCGTTCTCGCTCGTTTGAGCGCCGCACACGCAACGAAATACCACGTGCTTGTGCACATAGCTGGGGGGTCCTGGGGTAGGCCTAGGACATGATGACACGGTGACACGCTGCCCGAAACAGCGCACGCAAACCCGCGCACCCGTGCGGCGTGCTGCGCGCGCGCGCCCGCGCGCCCTCGTGCGCGTGGTGCCGGCCTCGCTGCTCCCTCGTCGGGCCACGTCGTGACTTGGGATTCATCCTATGGGTCGTCTAGGTCTAGGTCAACATGTTCCAGGTCCTGGAACGGGTCTTCGCTGCGTCGTGTGCGCGCACGAAGTCCGTTTCCGCGACAAAAATGAAGGTCTGAATGCACAGTGGCTGAGCGGTGCTCGCACGATATCTCCGCGCTCGCTCAACGAACAGTCGTGAAATTTTACGAGCATGAGGGCAGAGCTCGCCCCCATGATCTCACAAATTTTCACGCAAAAATACGCTCTGTGCATTGCGCAATCACATGCGGACAGCAGGGCACGCACGGCCTCGTGTACGGAATCCGTGTACGTGCGTCCGTTGCCCGAAACGTCGCTGAAACGATGTAAAACCCAAATCTGTCTTCACAAAAGTTTATCAAAATCATATTATCGAAACATCTATGAAGTCGGAAATGAAAAACAACAACTTTCTATCCTAAGCGGCATTTCGTCGAACTCGTGCCGTAAGGGACCGACACGAGCTCGATACCTCCATCAAACGGAGTCGAAATCCTACCAAATTTCATGGGCAAGGCTAGGGCACCTATATGGATGCAAAAATGAAGAAAAAACCATATTTTCAATGGTAGATTAGGGTTTTACCTATTGAGTGTCAAAACTCAATGATCGGGGCTCCTCGGTTGTCGTGTCGACCGATTTCCCTCCAGCAAAAACCTTTGTCTCCACTCCAGAAATGCTCTAGCTGATCCTTCTCTCCTCTATGAGTGCAACGTAGTTCGTTTGGGAAGAAACGGACTCCGGATGAAGAAAATAGGTGTTTTGGAGAGATGGATCTTTTAGGGTTTCTTGGTGGAGGCTCACAATTTTCACAAATAATGAAAAGAGGAGGGGTGCTGCTGTGTTGGGTGTCCAAGGGGGTGTCTAGGGGTTAGGGTTTCACTTGGGCCATCTCCTACTTAATTAGAAATGGGCCCAAGTCAAAAGGCTTAAAGGCCTACATGCAAAAAGGCTAAATAAATAAATAAAAGCCTTAAAAATAATCTAATGCAAAAAATAAATTCTAAAAATGAAAATAAAAATTCTAATGTATGGTTAGGCCCCTATACAAGTTCACTAAGGTTAAACCAGTTGCTAGCACAATCAAGAGTCAACATATTCAGAGAATCACATAAAGGCAAAAATGGCTAAAAATTAATTAATCACTCTAAAAATTTAATAATAAAATCTAAATTAATTCTAATGATAATAAATCTAATTTCTAATATAGCATTAAGGTTCTAGGTCATGGTTGGCTAAGGTCAAACTACCAAGTCACCTGTCTACAATCAATCAAATCATACTACAATCAATCTAATTAATAAATAGATAAAAATTCAAATAAAAAAATCATAAAAATTCAAATAAATCATAATTACTAATATATTCTTGAAATTGAAAAGTGAGTGTGACAGTACTCGTCTATCGTCCTGAGCAGTAAATATGAATCAAGGCCCAAAGTTGAGTCACAAGAACCTAGATATGAGATATACATGTCAATTTGTGTTTAAGAACTATAAACATGCCATGCAAGGTCAGTTCTAGATTTTTGAGTCATTTATAGGTCAAACTAGGTCACTCCTAGGGTTTTAGGACCATACCTTGCCCTACCCAAGGTATCCTACTCAATTCTAGTCCACATTGGGTATTACCCTATGCTCTAACATATAATATATGTATAGGTAATCCCATTACCTTGAACTCATAGGTAAACTCAATTTACCTATCCAATAGGCTTTGCCTATCCCATACCTTTATCCCATCCACACACACACACACACACACACACACACACACACACACATATATATATATATATATATATATATATATATATATGATACATTGACACAAATATGTATTTATATCTAAACACACACGCACTCTACCTTTCCCTATTCTCTCTAACAAACAGTCCCATATCACCAACCTATGTGCTACACATGTGAATCCATTGGCCTATGGCCTTGCTAAGACTTGTGCAACACTGGAACATGGTGAAAGACCCCTCACATCACTTTGCCTACCTGCCTTACTCAAATCCAAGCCATGCCATACTCAAAGCCAAGCCATACTTGGGCAATCCAAGGAAATACAAACCCATCCAAGGCAATGCCACTACTACCCAAAATCTCCTAGCTATCTACCATGCATTCCTTCAAAAACCTGTCTCACTCTCCACCGATACGATATATGCATACCCTCACACTCTGTTATAGGTTAAAAACTATAGGAATGCTACAATAGCCCTACACATATATTTGATCCCTAACTTGAAAATCCTAACTGATACTTGGGGACACTTAGGCACCCCAATAGGACTGATACTCACTATTTCCCACAAACACTGAACACTCTCTCACTGAAACCTCTCTAAGACATGCACCGTTCACCTGTTTAACTAAACAATCACTTGATACTTACTGATACTTGATTCACTCACTTATATATATAGGCCTATGGCCAAGAAGTTATGGCCTAATGGCCTAAGCACACATGAAGCAGGTCAATTGGCCTACTAATACCTACAGCAGTAATCCTATGGAAGGCCCAACCCAAGACGAACCAAACCAGGGCAAAGCAAGGGCTACCAGGCCAATTGGCATGTTGCCAAAGCCAACACAGGCCACTACTCCTCTTCATATTAATCTGAACTAGCACTTTTACCTAGATACTGACACCCTAATTTCACTCACTGGACTATTATAGGAATACACTTAGGAACCCCAAACCCACTTCTCAACTGCAGTAGGCCCAACGGCCTACTGCCTACTGCTCTCGAGCAGTGGCCAATGGCCTCACTGCACACACTCTGTCAATCGTGACAGTTCACACTGATACAATGTCAGTTAAATAACATAAGAACACCCTCTAAACACTCAACCATGACACTCTCTCACTTAACACTCACATTGGGCACAATTATTGGCTCACTCATAGACACTGATATACTAATGACACTAACTGATACCCTAAACTAACCAGCACATACACTCACAAATGCATGGACACTAATTAATTTTACTGACACAGGGCTGACACCCTGAGACTCTCCGATACATTCATGCCTATCTTTATTTCCTCATCCCCTTAGCACTCAACTTCCCTTCAATCCTTTACAATGTTGCAAGTAGGCACTTGCCTTCCTTTACAACCCTATAGGTTTTCTAATACCTGGTTACAGGCTTTAGCTACCCAAGTGCACCACATAAAGGTGGTATCTGCCTGGCCTCCCAAGCCCAAGTAGTACACTATCCCCATGTTTTCCCTGCACAGGAAAAGGCATGTCTTTCCATCTTCTGTTCTTTCTAAACTCCTTGGTCCCTCCCTCTCTAACTGTCCTGCCTATATACTTTATATCTATCTATCAACCCATTTAATCTCCTATATCTATATATATATATATATATATATATATATATATATATATATATATATATATATATATATATATATATAACTGATACTCACATTCATGATTACATATATTGAATCCTCTAACTGATCTGAGCATCCACTCATGCAATCCTCTAACTCCCAACACTCAAAATCCTATCATCCACACTAACACTCCACTAAAATTTCTAACTGATATGTGATCCTACCTCTCATTTCACTGCTGTCCAACAATGCTCAGAGGGCATTGCTTGCACTAGTACCCAAAACTCACACTAACATTTCACAGTCAGGTAGGGGCCTCACGATGTTGAATACCTCTGAAAATCATTTCGCAAACCCTTATTTGATAGCTTGTTCTAGGAAATGAAGAAACTGTCCCCATCACTCCCATATTAATCACTTAGGATATTCCTAACTTTGTTAGGAACCATACAGACCCAAAGTATTTACCTTTTGGATGAGGATCCACTTTTAAGCATTTAGACTGAACATAAGATGGCAAACCTAGGCAGTCCTGAAGTATTTAGCATGTGTACTTCAAATGGAAAAGGATGTGATAGTGGCAAAATTAACCGAGATGAGCCTTAACAGAGCTAATGGAGAAAAGAGTCCAGACAGTTGACTGAAAGGCAGGATAAAGGATTGATGTTATTGATGTTGTTTTTATGATGTTATTGGTCTCATTGATTGACACAATAGAATGCCTACACATTTGGTTTGATTGATCATGGTCTACAGCAATATCTCCCACATGTCTTATTTCTTAAATATAAATACAATATTCCACTTAGTCTACTAGTTAATTTATTTATATCTAAATATTTAGGTGTATTATACACATACACTTCTACCTAGAATTTCCATCTGGGCTGATACCCTTGGGGCAATAAAAGGGTAAATGATGAGCATCATATATAGCATAATTTTTCTATCTGAAATAAGCAATCCCAATCATGTTAAAATAAAATCAGTTTGCACCTTCAAAATAGATAGGAAAAATAAGGTAGAGAGAGCATTTACTGGAAGGCTACTGTGAAAGAAAAGATATCATTACACTCAAACACACTTACTCACTGTCAAGGACAGTAGCCTCAGAACACTAGCCTTAAAGACCAAGTCCTCAATATCTCACTGTCACAGGGACTGTCACAAGGCAGTCCCCCACACCTATACCACCGAACACTCATCACTAATCCATATTACTGATACTAGGACACAGATTAATGGGGCACTAGCTGAACACTCCAAATCAGTCCCTCACATCAACACTTCCAAAACGGGAACAAAAGCCCAAGCAAGATACAATATGTATATGGTTCCAAACATACAACTATACACATATCTATATATAGATATGTGAATCTAGGATCCTATATGCCTATTTTTAAATGAGAAACTAGACTAATCATGGTCACAAAACTGAAAACAAAACCCACAATGGTCACTTTGTCATTTTGACAAACACTTGGTGGGCTCTCCTCGGATTTCTCTAAGGATGGCACAAAAACCCTAAATAAAATATACCAAAATGAAGATTAGAGCCTTGCTCTTCTCCCCATAGGTACCTCTAGTCCTTGTGAGTGTTCCTACAAGTGTCATGCATGAAAATAAGCCCAAACCATACTAAAATGACAAGGTTTTACCTATTGGGAGATGGATTCCCAATGAAACATTCTAGGGATGCTTTTGTGTCAAGTTTGACACAATCTCTCTATCCTTTGGACTCCTCATCATGAGCTCCTCGATCTCCAAGATTTTATCCTTGTAGGATGAAGATTTGGGAAGGTTTTGGGAGAATTTGGAGGAGTTTTAATGGTGGGAATGAAAGGAATGGAAGGGACTTGAAGAGGCTCTTTCTAGGGTTTCTGGAGGCTCAAAATAATATTAAGAAGGAATAAACCCTCTTTATGACCAGCCATGAAGGGTGCCCTAAAATCCCATTTGAAATGTCCGTTCTATCCCTCATGTTGTCATGAACACTTAGGTTTAATAAGGGGTTGTCTAGTCTAAGTGTTGGGTCAATTTCTACTCTTAATCTTGACTCTACATGACTTAAATATGACTAGTTGTGTTCACCCTAGAATATAGGTCCAAATAGTCATGTCTAGTCCAATTAGGTCCATAATTCAAGGGTCCAATAAATAGGTTAGTCAACTAAATAATGCAATTATCATATTTAGTTAAAAAAATACCCACTATATAAATAATATAAAATGACAAAAATATCCCTATTTCGGAAATGTGGTAGTAGAAACCAATGAGTCTATCAGCAAGCTGTAAATTATGCAAAGCCTTAGAAAAAGTGTTTCAAAGTTAATCATAACTTTAGATAGCTATAACAAATTGATTTCGAATTTGTAAGAGCAGATCATATATCTAGTTCGAATGATAGTATTAGTTGCATGACTCAGAGTTTATTACAAAGGAATATTATCAGGTTATGTATATCATTGATGGTATTGAGGTGTATCAAAGATCGATATTCAATAACTCGTGGGTACTCTGATTCGAGGAATGAGATAATGTCAAATATTATTGTTGAAATGGATTATGCACTTTAGGATTTTTGTAGTAATGAATGTTTGGATGACTTGATAAGATAAACTTGAAGTTTGCATGAATGGATACTACTCGAATTATGCGAAACAAAAATATTGATGGATTTGATGATCATTGACGTGAGGATTATATGACTCAGAGCTTATAGTAGATGATATTGTGTTTGTAAGATGAGATAGATGTACGAAATTGAGGACTAGTAGGATTAGGATTTGAGGAAAGTTAAAATAGACAAATGTATGATTGAGATTTTATAACTCAGAATTAGAATCGACGATACGACTTGTGATCGGGTGATTATGACTTGTGATTTTATAATCGAGGCATACAAATTTGGATACATAGGTCTATTAAATAAATTGAGGATTGCGAATTTGAGAGTTTTGAGTTTGCGTCATTGAACCAAGTCGTGATCAAGGATAATCGTAAAATAATTTACTCTAGGAATGGCTTTGCTGAATGACTCGGACCCCCTTGAACTTAATCAAGTGCAAATAGGAGAAATCTATGCTCAAAGTTTAGAAATTGGAGTGATATGAGCTTGGGTAGAAAATTCGGTACTATCGACTATGGTTTGACCTTAGAATTTTGGGATAAGTATTGTGATATTGGTTGCATGAAATATGATTTTGACTTTAGCCTTATGAGTTAGCCTAGCGGTTAGGCAGAAGTCCCTGTGTGGAGAAAGAGAATTGAGCGATCGACCCTTGTGAGAGTTGCCTGGGTAGATTATAGAGCTGGGGGTAGCTAGCTATGGAATTGAGACTTGAAAATTGGAATGATAATCTTAGAATGTTTTGAATGACTAATAGGATTAGATTGAATGTTGAAATTGGATATCGATGTTGTTGACAAGATGATTCAATTACGTGGGATCGGATTCTCTACTACGAGCTTGGTTGAAATGCATATATTTCGGAGACGTCTTAAATATGTACACGATCCAACTCGAGTGGTATGCAGAATTCAAATAAAACTGAAGATAGGATCGGGACATTTTAAGAAAATTTGTGAAATTGTATGCTAATGGAAAATATTGATGAAATGATTGATTAGATGAGTTATCATATGATGATTGAACAAATCAAATTGTTGGGTCAGATTTTGAGAATAGAAGAAAGTTGGTGATCAAAAATAAATTTATCGAGGAAATCGAATGTGTTTCGAGGTTTGATTGTAAGCAAGTTACTTGGTCAGATTTGAAACGTTTTATCGTGATTAATATTATAGTCGAAGAGTGAAATCGAGTTGTGCATGGTATGAAATTCGTATTTTGATTGGTTGTTCATGAGTTTAGAATATTCGAAGATAGAACGTAGACAGTGCAAATGATGACGTTGGAGATAGTGAAATCTATTAGCAAGAATTTAGTATCAATACGTATGACTGTGATTAAGGAATTGATGCAGTCGAGTTTGAGGATCGGTTGGGGAAATCGAGTTGAAGTCTTGAAATGTTTCATCCGTTTGATTTGGTTAACGTGTGACACTGGGTTTCGACTAGGAGACGATGAATACTTGAGTTGGTTATGTTTGGGTTACAGAATGTTTGAGGATATCACTCGGGTGGATTTGCCCTAGAGTTAAGTTGCCCGTGTATGCAGTAGGTATAGTTGCCCTGTGTTTTGAGATGTACAGTACGAAGCACATATGGATAGAGACATGACTTAATGATTTTGTTGCGAAATAGTTTGGTTGTCTAGATTAACTTAGTTGTTCAACGAAAATTGATTAAGGTGCAGAGCGTGACTCTGATTGATAAAAAAATAATGTGTTGGAGAGATTTTAATAGTATGTCAGGTGAGTTCGAGTTGAATACGAGTGATAGAGTTGATCATGTGTACTCAGTTAATTTTGAGGACAAAACTTGTTATGAGTGGTGTATTATGTAGCCCCACCCGCTCAGGTCAACTGATTAATCGAAATGCAACGTCGTTTGGACTTGGCTATGCAACGCTTGCTCGAAGTTCCGTTCGGCTGAGGCAACTCCTCGTTCAGGTGGGTGGCTTCGATGAACTTGCCTCAGCTTGGCCTTCACACTAATAAATGAAAGTTTTCACACGTACTGAGTAGGCTTGTTATAAAGAGATGAATCCACATAACTAAGAAAATAATTCCATTGAGTCATATGTATGTGTAGAACATGGAAATGTAAACTTGTTGCTTAGATGTCTCTCCACGAAGTGTTTTCAAAGTTGGCACTGGGTCCTTCGATCGCACGATTGAGGTAAGTAGAATTCTGCCACGAGTTATTTACTTGATATCATAGCAAGCATGTTTGCACGTTCCCACGGTCTCAAAGCTTGTCATATAAAGTATGAATTGATTAGGAGTGTTGCATGGAACACGGTTGGTTTATGGTACGGAACACAGTTGGTTCAAGTTGAGTATGCCTGAGGACTATCAAATAGCCATTCTTGAGTTTGAGTCAAGGGTATAAAAATATAGAAGTGGTTGGGACTGTAGGTCACTGAAGCAGACCCTAGTTCGGGAACTGCATAAAAGTATGAAAGTAAAGATGAGAATTGGTACAAAGCATGATGAGTTAAGTTGAGTCTTGCATTGTCATTGGACAACTTGTGCACAAGGTATTGGTTCCTCGAACGATCTCCGTGGCACCGGGTTCGTGTCGGCCTAAGAGGAATTGTAGGTATTACGGGCCTTCAGTGGACGTGTGACTGACCACTGAAGAGCGAGCGGCGGCTAATACGAGTATTTTGGAACCGTCAGGGGAGACCGTGCCTCTCACACGAAGAATTTTTGTCTTACATTTAGTCCAAGATGGCTTTGTGGTGACAGTGAATTTCATAGAGTTTGAGTCGGCTTAATAGCGGCAATCCGTGTGCATGCCTTAGATTGAGTCAAGAAGTGTATGCATACCACGAATGAGTCAAGAAGTATATGCACGACACGAATGAGTCAAGAGTGTATGTACGGCACCAATGAGTCGAGAAGTGTACGTACGGCACAATGAGTCAAGATATAGGTACACAATATGCATACGAGTATGGAGCCTAAGATTTGGCTGTAGAAGACACATGTGCTTCGTACGAGATGTGGTGTCGGTTTTGAATCGTTGACACT
>JANAVB010031219.1:2600822-2643322 GCA_029216955.1 Iris pallida
TATGAATGTGCCTTGTGTGAGTTCAACTAGGCTCCTACGACATCACGCCTATGGGACGATTATCGATTCTACGGATCAGGACATGACATAATGTTATCAAAGCACGGCTTTATCCTTTGGATTTCTGTCTTGAGTCACGAAACCTTTGACCCGTGTAGATGAGATAACTTGTTCCATACAATAAGTTCGTAATATTTTTTGAGACTAATATGAATTGTCATCTAATTTTGAAGTTGGAAAAGTTGCGGCCATAAAAGAAGCGAGTGCTTCAAACGGCTTGAGTAGCTTAGGGATTGAACCCTCGAACGCCCCCATGGAACGGATGTTGCACATGTTGGAGGTGCAACAACGACAAACCGAGCATACCAATGCCAGATCGAGCATCACCAACGGCAATTCAAGAATCGGTAGATGAATCGGTAGAGACAGACTAAGGCACGACAGTCTAAGTTCGAGACCCGATTTGAGGCATAATTCAAGTTATATCAGAAGCAGCTTGATACTCTTCAATAGATTATCCGACAGTTTTGGCCAACAATAACTCAACGACGACACATGCAGTAACCGAGCCTTCGGTCCGACCGACTGAAGTCAAACCGGAGGAACCTGAGCGTCAACCTGCAGCACCAAGAATTATAACTTTAAGGTGTCAAAATTCAAGAAAAATTCTCGTACTTCCTTCGGCGGTACCAATGATTCTTCTATTACGGTCGACTAGATAGAGGAGTTGGAAGAGCATTTTGAACTTTTGGGCATCGAAGAGTCCAAGAAAGTTGCATGCGCTCAACCTCAACACCGATTGAAAGCGCACGATTGGTAGGCCGTACAAAACTGAGCAAGCTGACGCGATAATGAGACATCGACAATATCTTGAGCTATATTTCGAAAGGCATTCGAAGTCGAGTACCTTTACAGTCATTTGACGAGAAAAGAAAAATGAATTTAGGCAGCTGAGGCAGAAGAACATGACGGTACAGCAGTATGCAGCAGAATTCAACAAGTTAGCCAAATTTGCTAGGGCATTTGTGCCTACTATAGAGAGTCGCGCTCGTCGATTCGAAGTTGGTCTAGGGCCCTCTATCTTTGCCCATGTGTCAGTTTTGAAGTATAAAATGATAGACGAGTCTCTCAATCATGCTCTTGGTCTTGAGTGCTAGTACCCTTCCATCACAAGTGCCCTAGCTATGTGAGAGGCAACAATTTTATAAAGCGTTCGAACAACGACTATCCGGACGAATACCAAGGGCGGAACCCAGGAGGACATCACTGCCCCAAATGCAATAACTTCGAACATCAAGCATTCGAACGCCAAGTTGCTAACGGTGGGTGTTGGTATTATGGTAAGACGAGATGCATGCATAAACTATCCGGCTAGAAGACCGAACCCAAATGTACCTCCACAGCAGAACCATCTAGAGAATCGAGGTCCCAAGCTCCCCCACCTGCATAGCAAAATGGCCAAGGATGCATCTATGCCATGACTCAAGACGAGGCGTTTGCCTCAGATAAAGTCGTGACATGTATATTACTTTTTAATACTAAGCATGCTTGTGTACTGTCTGATTATGGTGCCACACATAGTCTCACATCGACGGACTTTGCCATAGAACACAAATTTCCTATGATCCCGCTAGGCCTTAACCTTAGTGTTAGCACCCCCATCGGGCACGCAACTACCTGCACACTTCAGCTGTAGAGACAGAATCATTTGTATCGAAGGTAGGAAATTGTCTCTAAATGCGATAATTCTAAATCTTAAGGACTATGACATCATTCTGGAAAAGGATTGGCTCGACGCTTGCAATGTTAGCATTGACTGCGCGGGAAAGAAGGTCACCTTCTGCCTACCTGGAGAGACCGAATTCTGTTACTCATGTATTCAAGCGTCAACGGCTTGCATGGTGATGTCGACAATTTTTGCTCGAAAGAGATTTGCATTCCGGCCGTGAAGACTATTTGGTGTATGTTTGAGACACACGACATGATGGTGTAATACGGATCCAACCGATATTGTGGCAGAATTCTCTGACGTATTTCTAGACAAGCTACCCGATATGTCATCCGATCGAGAAATCGAATTCACCATCGATACTTTTTTCGACACCCCGATCGATTTCCAAAGAAATCTTTTATTTAGGCGTGAGGTTAAATGAGCGAATTATCAATGTCACTTACCAAAAAATGAAAAGATCCATGAGAAAGAGGTTCTTATGCAACATTTACGCCTCACCTATGCATCCACCTTGCATCAACAATCAAAAAATATTTCTTTCTTTTCCTCATTTCTCTTTCTCTTAAGTTAAAATGAATGCAAAAATCGATGAAAGCGAACAATGAAACTATTAATCAAAATGACAACGAAAATTCATTCATCAAAATTAAGCAGTGAATAAGTTAAACAAAACAACAATGAAATAATAGGAATAAGCTCTTATATAGAGTTCATTCACTAAGTACGAT
Source organism: Iris pallida (assembly GCA_029216955.1). Classification (NCBI taxonomy): domain Eukaryota; kingdom Viridiplantae; phylum Streptophyta; class Magnoliopsida; order Asparagales; family Iridaceae; genus Iris; species Iris pallida. Next base: position 2,603,283 of record JANAVB010031219.1, read on the forward strand.
TCACTGCATTTTGGGACTCAAAGCTATCAAAGACAATCCATGAATTAAAATAATTTATTAGTCTTTATCGATCGATATCGACAAGGTTTTTCCAAGATAGTTTTATTCTGACTGGCTTATTTTAGCCTCCAGTCACACAACGCACCGCCAGAAGCGGGGCATTACAATAAGCAGCACATGCATATTTTTTACTTAGAAGAGGTTGGTGCGTATGCAATTATATTTCTTTAACCTCTTACAAGGATGATTCATGGCTCGTAGAGGTCCAATGGGCCATGTTGAGAACTATGTCTATGAGTTTCAGGTGGTTCAAATGCATAAAAATGAGTTAATAAAGTTTTCAAGAACATATTAGAAGACATGTTGAGGTGATTGGCTAACAAATGGGTTGGATCTTGCCTGAACTTTTTTTTGATATATGGAAAACAAAGTTTCTTCCAATTCTCATTTTGAGACAAGGTTTGAATGGAATAGATACTAAACAATGGAAGTTTAATGCAAAAAACCAAATAATAACAACGAGATAGGAACAAACAGTATGGAGTGTTCTATAAATACTTCTTTTTGCAGCACATAATGAGGAACATGGAATCATTCTATCTTTAACAAGTATAACAACAACATGCAATTCTTTTTAACTTATCTTTCTTTATTACGATATCATTGATCGTAGGGATGCAACAATTAGAACATAAGAGATTTTTTTATATTAAGGCATGAGGATAATGAGTGAAGGATCAACCCCACTCACCAAAATGAAGAGATTCGAGAGGAAGAGGTGCTTATGCAACAATTACGCCTCGTATATGCATACACCTGAAATTGCATCAACAATCGGTCAATATATTTCTTTCTTTTCCTCCTTTATCTTTCTCAAGATTCAAAATGAATGGAAAATCAATAAAGTAAGGAACATGGAATCAATCTATCTTTAACAAGTATAATAATAGCATGAAATTCTCTTTTAACTTATCTTTCTTTATTACGGTATCATTGATCGTAAGGATGCAACAATTGAAACTTAAAAGGATTTTTTTTATTAAGACGTGAGGATAAATGAGCGAAGGATCAATGTCACTCACCAAAAAAAAAAGATTCGAGAGAAAGAGGTGCTTATGCAACGATTACGCCTTGCCTATGCGTCCACCTGAAATTGTACCAAGTACCAACAATCGATCAACATACATTTTTTTTCCTCCTTTCTCTTTATCTTAAGATTCAAATGAATGCGAAAATCGATGAAATGGAACAGTGAAAACATTCATCGAAAACGATGACAAAAACGTATTCATCAAAATCAAGCAGTAAAAATGTCCAACAAAACAATAATGAAAAGGATGAGAATAAGCACTTATATAGCGTTCCTTCGCCAAGCATGAGTCGCTACATTTTGGGACTCAAAGCCATCAGAGACAATCCATGAATTGGAATTGGTCTCAATTTACTAGTTTGATCAATCGATCTCGGTAAGGTTTTTCTAAGATGATTTTTTTAACCGACTCGGTCTAGCCTCCAGTCACACAATGTATCGTCAGGTGCGGGGCACTATATACAAACCCACTAAAAAAGTTTTGTCCTTGAAACTTAAAGAATAGAATTACCAACATCGTTGGTACCCTCACGCTTTATCTGAAATCATATTATAAACTCTTAGTATTCTCGACTGCATCTCTTGCTGATTGTGTAGATCGGTACTTGATTCTAATTCTGTCCATGCCCGACATTATTATTACGGTTTGGTACGCAGTCTTCTTGTTCTGACAAATCTTAGCAATATGGTCCTGTTGACTGCAGTTGTAACACTCTGTTTATAGAACGACATACTTCTTTTGTGTGATCCCATCGGCCGCATAAGTTGCACTCCAAACCTTGTTGTTGTTCTCCTTTGGCCTTTCTTTCTCTGTCGTGATATCTTTTATTGGGATAGTTGCGAATTTTTGACCTTTCCTTAAGCACTTCGGGAGCTGAACTACTCTATTTTCGATGCTGTCTCAAAAGACTTTGTCACTACCAGTTTTCAATTAAGGGTAAATTTGTCATTTTCTATATTCTAATATTTGTGAATATTTATTTATTAGTATTGTATTTTTGGAGATTATTTAGTCGGGTTAGAGACTCATCTAGTTTTGACTTGTATTAGTGGCCCGGTTAGCTTAGACACTAGTCGGAGCCCAAGATTAGCTAGGCATGGCCCACAAATCCAACTCATTAGGTTAGTGAAATTAGGCTAATCTAATAGACTAATTAACTCATTTAGAGATTAGAACTTTGGCCCATTTGACCCCAAATCTTAACATGCACCTAATTAACAAAGGGGAACTAATGGGGGGCAAATTAGACATTTCAACTTGACCCCAATAGGTCATTTGTGGCTGGCCACATATGGCAAGTCCCTCCATCTCCTTTCAATCCAAGTAGCCTCCATTTTCTCCAATTTGGTGTTCTTCCCCAACTTGAGAGCAATAACCTTTGATTTCTCTCCCAAATCTACTCATCCTTCACCATCCATCAAGAAGAGGGTGCTACTAGGAGTGGGGAACAAGAAGCAAGGAGGAGAGTCGATTTGCAAGGAATTGTCGTGTCGGAATCGTGTCCATTTATAGATCATTGGGATATAACTCCCAATTGGTAAAACTCTCTCAAAATTCATATTTTTAATACATATTATTAGTTTTGAACCCATAGGAACCCACCTCCATGCATGGACCACCCTTAGGAATGATTTAAAGGCTCTATTGAGTCCTCATTAGGAAGTTGGGTTAGGTTTTGTGCTACCCATGGAGAAATTCCGAGGGTGACACACCAAGTGTTTGTAGAAATGTCCAATAGGCCATTTTGATTCCTAATTTCAGTTTTAAACATGAATAAGGATAGGTTAGCCATGGTTAAGGTGTCCCAATTAGTTTTCATATGGATTCCTATATATGTATATATGTATGTTTGGCCTACAAGTTATGTATATTTGTAAATTATATAATTTGGTTATATGTATGTTTGTTTTAGATGTATTGTATATATATATATATATATATATATATATATATAATATATATATATCTATATATATATATATTATATATATTATATATTTTAATTTATATTTTATTTTATATAGATATATATATATTTATATATAATATATATATTATATATATATATATAATATATAATATATATAAAATATATATATATATATATATATATATATATTATATTATATATATATTATATATATATATATAATTATCTAATAATATATATATATATAATATATATAATATATATATATATATATATATATATATAATATATATATATATATATATATATCTATATATATATATATATATATATATATATATATATATATATATATATATATATATATATATATATGTGTGTGGTTGTGTCTTGTGTGTGAGAGTGAGAGGGGAAGCATGGCAAGCGAATGGCCATTCCATTTGGCTTGGTTTGGCTAGTGTGTGTGTTTGTGTGTGTGTGTGTGTGGTGTGTGTGTGTGTGTGTGTGTGTGTGTGTCTGTGTGTGTGTGTGTGTGTGTGTGTGTGTGTGTGTTGAGTGAGAGAGGGTTTTAGATTTGTGTTTGTGTTGTGGTGTGTGAGGGATTAGATTAGATTTTGATAGTGTTTGTATGTGAGTAGATAGTGTGGTAAGTGTGCGTTGAGTGAGAGGAAGAGGGAACTAGAGTGTGTGCTAGTATGATTGTTTATGTGTGAGAAGAGGGAAAGGAGAGTGTGCTTGCTGCCATAGCATGTAGCAGTAGCAGCAGCTTGCTGCCATCTCAGCAGCAGCAGCAACATGGGCAACAGTAGCGGCAACAGCTAGAAGCAAGAGCAACAGCAGTAGCCCATTCATATTGTGAGTGTGTGTGTGTGGGGGGGGGGGGTTGGATAGGCAAGATGGTATCCTAAGTTAGATATCTAAGATAGTTATCCTAGGCACATAAGTTAGTATCTTGGTTAGTATCCTAGGATAGAAGTTAGATATGTTAGTTAGTATCTTAGTTCTAAGTTAGTATCCTAAGATATTAGAAGTTAGTATCCTAGATTAGAAGTTAGTATCTTAGGATATCTAAGTTAGTATCTTGAGAGTTACCTATTAGCCTAAGGTAATGGGATTTACCTACTAGCTAAGGTAAGAGGGTTACCTAGATATCTAAGGTATTAGATGTAGTAATGAGTATTCCTACTAGCCTAAGGTGGGTGATTATCTAATAGCTTAAGGTAGATAGATAGATACTAGTACCTAAGGTAATGTGGACTTAAGGTATTAGGATTCCAACTTAAGGTATTGGTATTAAGATACCAATAGAGTTAAAGTAAGGGGTATCTTGGTAGATAATGACTAGAAATAAAATACTTGGCTAGGTTTGACCTTGTTCGACCAAGGTTGACTATTTTGACTAAAAGTCAAAGTAGAGTCAACATCTGACCGAGATTGGACTAGGAGTTGACCAGTTGACCAAAAGTCAACTGTACGTCAACCATTGACCTAGTTCGACCTATATTGGATTAGGAGTTGACCAAAGTTGACCAATTGACCAAAAGTTAACTGTAGGTCAACCATTGACCTAGTTTGACCTAGATTACATAGCATGTACTAGAAAAATCATGCCTAACACTGTTAAACCATATTTAACTCATGTATATCTTATTTTAGGTCCGTGACTTCACTCTGAACCTTGATTCATATGACAGCTCAGGATCACAGGCGAGTACATCCTCTGATAGTTTTTATTGTCTTGATATCTACTATATCCGATTCAGTTGTAGCATTTTACTTGATTCTCGACACGAGAATACACGAACTAGTATACGTAGGATCCTGTCATGAGATGTTATTCCTGGATTACTGGTATATGGGTACATTGTTCGATCTTATTTTGTACTTGTATAGACACCGGTTTGGGAGTAGGCTGGCCTCCTGCTTTTGAATCATGTATCATGACGTGTCATGTCCGGATCCATTATACTATCGGGGATGGGGAGTTATTAGAGGTATGTGATCAATGCCCCTCATGTCACTTCCTGTGCATAGCTCCACCCTCACCGCAAGTAGGGTGTAGCCTGACCTGATACTACTTGTGCATAGCCTTCCATTTTGGCCGGCCTGATCCCCTATACTACTTGTGAATAGCTGGTCAAATGGAACAGCCTGATCTGGACCCAAGTCGATCACATAACGCTCTAATATCTTAAGGCACTGTTTTGTTTATATTTACATCAGATATTCCTGTACTGCTTTACATTCCAGTATTTTCACACCCTAACATAATATCATGTTCACCTGTACTGTTTTACTTTCAGTCTTGATATTTCATCTTGTATTCCATTAATTACTCTTACAGTATTTGTCAATTCATATAGAACTACTGTTGGGGTTCGTACTTGCTCATATCCTGACAGGATAACCCGTTGATTTTACAGAGGACTTAGACGCTGATTGCTCGACCTTCTACGGGTTTGGCATAGACGGAGACTTCGACCAAGATCTTCTTGTGGATCCGGTGCTCATAGAGGACGTACCGCCTGTAGTGGCCTAGATTAGTTAGGTTTGACTGGATTGCATTCCATCTAGATATTTGAGACTAGTAGTATATTTTATTTGTGATCTTGTGTTATTTCTTAAACTCTGAACTTCTGTCTGTGACTTGCATCTACTTCAGTTTATCTATTTTCCATCGTATCATTATCATATTCGTGCTTATCTTCCTTAGATGCCATGTGATTGAGTTGTGATTATATTCCTCCGTACGGAGATGACAGGTTATATACTTTGTGTCTAGATGTTATATATTCTAGTTGACATATCAGCGTTCTACTGCCGACTCTGCAGCGTAGGCTGGATGTACCCACATGCTCGTGCCACCTAATCAGGGCACGGGTGACATACTTGTTGTATGATTTGCATTCTCGGTTAACAATATCCCTTCATATATTATCATTCAAATCTTCACAAATTCTTTGAGTCCTGACTTTCTCGTATGGTATCATGGAGCCGACGAACTTAGCAAGTTCAGAGAATTCTGACTCATAATCTTCAATACATTTTCTTGCTAAAGTCCGACGAACTCGTCTTACTTTTCAGACGGATGGCTGGGGAAGGTATTGTTTCAAAAATGCATGCTTAAATATTTTCAAGAAATATTTTTTTTGAGTCATGTCGTAAATATTCTTCTTTTTGTCCTCCCACCAGTCATGTGCTCTCAGACGTAGCTGGATTGCTGCGCATCCACCTTCTTGGACCTTGGGATTATAATGAACTCGGACAAGCCCTCTATCTTTAAATCCAATCCATCACCTTATCTGGCTCTGTTCTCTCGAACTCTGAGGGATTCATCTTTACGAACTCCGATCCTTTAAAGGTAGACTTCTTGCTCGTCTGTTGCTCATAAGTTTCAGCTAGCCTAGTTTCTTGAGTTGTAGTCATGACGGCCGCAGAAGAACTATTATTAGCCGCTATTTTGGTTATTATCTGTGTCAGCGTGTCGTATTGCTTTTGCTGCACAAGGATTTGTGCCTCAACTTGTCGCTGTTGTGCTTCCGCTTGTTTTCTTTGTGCCTCCATCAAAGCCATTATCCTTTCTATCGGATTAGTTGGGCCTGATGCTCATGATTGTTCCAAGTATTTTCCTTCGTTGTTTCTCTACAAAGATAGTAACTTTTATTAGTCTCATAATATTATGGACTTACTCTATGAAAAATTTGTTTTTCATAAACTCAAAATAAGGACTTCAAATCACTAAGATACTTATAGTTTTGAAAACGGGTTGAAGAAATCCAAGAACATAAAGTCGTGCTCTGATACCATTATATCACGTCTCGATCGGAGGATCGTAAAGTCATCACTGGACGTGATGCCGTACAAGCCTAAGTTGCACTTGTACAAGATATGAACTTGCACATTAACAAAATTAACTGAATAGATAATAAAACAATGGAACTTTAATGCAAAAAAATCAAATAATAACAACGAGACACTAACAAATTTCTTTCTTTTATTGATAGTACCTGAAGGGATTACAAAAGGTGCTTACTAGCCAACTTAAAATAACAATTTGGCTTACATCTTTTTGAAACTGAAAATGGTCACAATGTCCATACATCATATACCTTTACTTAAGAAAAGATAAAACACCTTCAAAAGAAAACATTTAAACTTGAAATGGAACTTTTGAGACGTCAAAAAATTCCACTAGAATATACAAGCTTTTAATACCTATGAATATCTCAAGTCTCTCGATACTTGTGGTGGTGGAGGTCACATTGGAGAATATACTGGTGAGCGACACTAACCCGAATCACCTAAATCAACACATAATCATTTGAGCTAGCGATTGTTATTAAGTGACCTTTCTAGTTGTTCTAGGTTCTTTTTAACAATTCATAATAAGAAAAATAATAATAAAAATATAACTTATGCAATGATTGTAACCCGCGACTTACTGTCAATTCTTGCAATAGATGAGAATTATACCAATTGAATATATATATATATATATATATATATATATATATATATATATATATATAATATATATATATATATAATATATATATATATATATATATATATATATTTTTTTATATATTATATAATATATATATATATATATATAATATATATACTAGCATATGATATACTAGCTATGTGCACGTGCCTTGCACGTATTTTAACATTTCTTAATTAGTTTAGAAAGACTCTTTAGGAAGACCAAAGGGTAGTCTTCCTAATTACTAAGTTGTCCTTATTAAAATTAATGAACTATTTTTAATTAATATAAGTATGTAAGGATATTTTTGGAATTCAAAAGTTTCACCATCTAAGTTTTCCTATTATAATATATATTATATATATATATATATATATATATTATAATTTTATGTTCGTCTCTACATCAACTGTTAAACCTTGTAATAATATTATCATGCATGCGGCCTAACTGCATGACGGTGCATGAGTGACTTTCCATAGTTAGAACTTGGGATGTACAAGTCCATCTTTCTAACAAACATGACACCCTGGTCGCGAGGACGTACAAGTCTAAGGGTGTCTATTCTCTCCTAGGTCGACTCGATATCTAGTGGCCCAAAAATTGGTCGAGATACCTTGTGCACAAGTTGTCTAAGACTAATGCATGATATGTTCTTCTATCAAATAAAACTATTTCAATGTAACAGTTAAACAAGAAGTAAATATTTTTGTCTTTCTTGCTTCTCAAACCATAGAGCCGTATCTCACATATAATTTTTGGGGCCCACCGAGATAGATTTATGATCTATAGGCATCTTTGTTAATATTTGGCAGCTAGAATAATGCATAAAATATTACTAGGATCTAGAATAATTTTTAGAATATTCTTTGGAATAATCCCTAGCATATTTCTATTCCAGAAAGTTCTTGTAATCCCTTTGAGGCATTATAAATAAGGAAGGGAGGCTCATTTGCTCCTCACCACCGAAACTTGTAAGCTTTCTTTCATATAATAAACGACTTTCAAGTTCCACTCTAGCTCCACTATTCTCTATTTTTTTTAGCATTATAGCTATGTTCGTTCGGGGAAGGCTTGTACGGATCTTCGAGGAGGAAGCTTGTGCACCGCACGGGTCGAAGTATAGAAAAACTACTAAGTCTGTGACAAGTGGTATCAGAGCGAAGGTCGATTGTACCATATCAACATCCGAGAACGTCCAGGAGGGCCTGTGTTACCTGAGGGGCACGCTAAGACCCACAAAAGACAAAAACATGAAGCCTACAACGGAGGGTAGTCTTGCCGATCTTACGTAACACCTTAAGATAGGATGGGTTGAAGGGATGGGGATGCGTATGGGCTCCGTGGAGCAAAGCAATATGAGGTTAAAGGAGTTCTATGATAGACTTAAGAGTGACGCCGCTTCGTCCATGACAATCTTTCGGGAGCAATTCTAAGAGATCTGATCCGCACTTGAGGAGGAGCTCAAGGCATATGGTGCGGAGATTGAGGACTTGCACGTGAAGGTCCGAGGCTACGGGATGCTAAGACCATGGTCGAGAGTTGCAGAGAACTCAAGAGCAAAGTTGCCATTTTGGAGAAGACCATTGCGAACAATGGACCTTCGAGTAGGGAAGTACCAAGAAGGAAGATTTCTGAGCCAAAATACCTCAATGGGGAGCGAGATGCCAAAGAAGTGGAGAACTTCTTATAGAAGGTAGAGTGATACTTCAATGTTGCACATCATCGATGAGGCTGAAAAGGTAGACATTACTTCACTTTATCTTACCGACGATGCTATGTTGTGGTGGCATCGTAGGTGCAAAAAAAATGGAGAAGGGTTTGTGCTCGATAGAGACTTACGAAGATCTCAAGAAGGAGATTAGGTCTCCGTTCTATCCAGAGAATATAGAGTTTGCAGCGAGACAGAGCTTACGACAACTCAATACAACTGGACGATTAAAGAACATATTGGAGTTCACACGTTTGATGCTCGCGATATCTAGTATGAACGAGGAGGATTGCCTATTTTTCTTTCCGATGGACTTTAACTGTGGACGACTCAATAATTGCAGCGACAGAGGGTGCAAGACTTGAACACCAACGTGGCAGCACCCAAGAGGTTATCGAGTATATATGGGATGACAATGATGCCAAGGCCAAGCCAAATACCGCCAAAGAGAATTGTGGAGGAGAGCAGGAGAGCTCTCTTAAGGAGGGTCGGAGGAAAAAAAGCGCAAGAAGGTCTACCCCGAGCAAGTAGTTTCGTGCTTTATATATAAAGAAAGTCACTATGCTCGGGATTGATGGAAGAGGAGTATGCGTGTCAGTGTCATCCAAATCGAGGAGGTGGAGGATAAAGCACATGGAAGCGTTGAACTTAACACCGTCAAGACCAAGTCCCTGTGCCGAAGACTCCGAGCAGGGAGCATATATATGTTGACATAAGGATCAATAACATAAGCACACGGGAGTTGGTTGACACGGGAGCCACTCGTTACTTCATCTTGGACATAGAGGTCCATCGCTTGGATCTTGCCTTAGAGAAAGATTCAAGTAGATGGAGGTGGTCAATGTAGAGGCGCATCCCGTGTAGGGCGCAACAAAGGGAGTTCGCGTAGAGGTGGGACATTGGTCGGGTGTTGCTAATTTTATCGCTACATCGTTGGACAACTTCAAGATGATATTGGGCATGGATTTCCTGATCGCCACGAAGGCGGTTTCGGTGCCACACTTGGGAGTCATCAGCTTCATAGAGGAAGGCTTGTCGTGCATGGTAAAAGTTGTACGCGGCCAGCCATCAACAGGAAAAGCTATCTCCGCCATTCAGCTTAAGAAGGGTAGCAAAAAGTAAGACAACCTTACTTAACGGTGCTCGAAATGAAGGAGGACTTCGAGGATGAAGATCTTCCTAGCGAGACCCGGGGTGGTTGTAAAGGGGTGTTTCGATGAGTCACAACCGCTGAGGGAGGTGGATCGTGCTACCAAGTTAGGCACGAGTAAGGAGAAGCACATCGTGGACTGCGAGGAGGCAGAGACGACAAAGTGGAGTGATTCATGCAAGGAGTCGCTCAAGGATCGTGGTGGACGTTCATGTCGACAGAGTTGGAATAGGACTCGCATGTGCAGAGGTGTGGAGAACTATGCGCACCCATGAAATAAGGTCGACCGACGACCTAATATCCCGTTCAAGCCTCTTACTATGTCGAGGGCACATACCATGGTAAAAATTGATGCGGCGAACCAGTTTGCTTCCAATCTTATGGGAACGATTGACAAGTCTGGGAATGGCCGCACAAAAAGCACGAAGAAGGAACGACATGCGACTTTGTGCATCCGTTGATGAGGGCATTGACGAAACATGTGGGGAAGAATGTCACACATAATATTTTGGGGCCTACCGAGGTGGATTAGATGCTCTATAGGCATATTTGTAAATTTTGTCATCTAGAATAATGCGTAAAATATTACTAGGATCTAGAATAATTCCTAGAATATCTCTGGAATAATTCCTGTAATATTCCTATTCCAGAAAGTTGTTGTAAGCCATTTGAGACATAAATAAGGGAGAGAGAGGCTCATTTGCTTCTCACCACTGAAACTTGTAAGTTTTTCTTCATATAATAAAGACTTTCAAGTTCCACTTTTGCTCCACGTTCTCTCTTTTAGCATTCCAGCTAAGTTCGTTCGGAGGAAGGCTTGCACGGTCTTCGAGGAGAAAGCTTGTGCACCGCACGTCAAAGTGTAGGAAAAATACTAAGTCCATGACAAGTAGCTCTATTCTTCCTTTCTTTCTTCTTTTCATGTCATTTACTTACAAATAATATGAGGTTTCCTGTACACACTTCTTTCTGCAATACATAATAAGGAACATGTAATCATTCTATCTTTAATAAGTATAAAAATAATTTTATATATCTAATGCAATTCTTTTTTAACTTGTTTTATTATGATATCATTAATCACAGGGACGCAACAATTGGATCAACCATAATTCAACACAATTATTTCTTTATGTTTTTTCATAACTAATACGGAAATGAGTAAACTCCAATTTGATGTCGAATTGGGAAAATGGTAAAAGTTAGGCTATGTTTGATTGGGCTTTTTTTTCTATGGAAAATATTTTCATCACAATTTTTCCACCAATTATAGTGTTTGATAACTTATTTTCCATAAATTATTTTCCAAAAAACTACCATTTTTCATATTTTCTTCTAAAATGGTGGAAAATGAAACTTGTCCAACCCATAGGAAAATTTCGTTTTCCATGGAAATAACTATTTGTAACCCCCCTCATTTGCTTTTATAATATATATTTATATATATATATATATATATATATATATATATATATATATATATATATTATGATATATCAAAATGAAGATAATCTTGTCTACTACAAAACTCATTAGAAAGTTTCGAGAGATTGATATCTCTGGCGCTCCAAAAATTAAAGTCACGGAGAAGTACATTTAATATAACTAACTTATAATAAAACTATTTATTGAAAATAATTCATTTAATTTTTTAAAAAGAACCCTAAAATCCAGGGGGTTTATATCCTACCTACCTTACAAGAATTTCGTCCTCGAAATTTAAAATCATCCAATAGGTCAAGCTATAGTATGTAGCTGCTAAGGCTACACTATCCAATTTGCTACCCTTGTGATCACCTCTTTTATTTCTCCTTACATTTATTTTGATTTAGGTTCAACAAAGGTTCTTCTATCATAAACTATATTGTTTACCCTTAGAATCTTTCATACCAATATGGAACCTTGATATATACCCTAAATATATGTCATCCTCGTATATATTATATATTATATATATATATATATATATATATCTATATATATATATATATATAAATTATATATATATATATATATATACCCTAAATATATATATATATATATATATATATATATATATATAATATTATATATTATATTATATATATATATAGATATATATATATATTATATTATATATATTTAGGGATATATATATATATATATATATATATATATATCTATATATTATTATATATAGATATATATTATATATATATATATATCCTAAATATATATATATATATATATATATATATATATATATATATATCTATATATATATATATATATATATATATCCCTAAAATAATATATATATATATATTATATTATAATATATATATATATATTAATATATATAAATATATATATAGATAGATATATATATATATTATATATATATATATCTATATTTCTATAATATATATAATCATATATATATATATATATATATATATATATATATATATATATATACCCTAAAAAAATATACCCTAATATATATATATATATATATCTATATATATATATATATATATATATAGATATATATATATATATATATGTCAAGAATGTTTGGTTATCAGTCATATTTCTAACCCCAATTGCAAACAATTGGTTTCCTTATTCTATCAACCACAAGCTCTTTATATTATTGCCTTCAATCCACTTCTATAGCTTCTTCTTGAAATTATACGCTCAACACCTTTTTTGGCGTAGAGCCTTCTTATTTTTACTTAACAACTCCTTCGAATATAAATCCTCAATTTTAAACTCTCGATTCATTAATTGATTTATTAACTAGAGAAGTCTATAATCATAGTTGTGGATGTATCCTCAAGTTCTATTCCTCAATTGATTACAAGCTCGCAGTAGTATGACTATCCTAGGTATTACCACGACTTCAAACAATTCGCGAAGACTCGACCTGCACTATGGCTTCTAGTGTCCGTGCCCCCACTTTCTTGATGCGATAGTAAGGAAAGATACGTCCACTACGAAAATTCGTCTTTACTAGCACGAATAAATAAGGATTACGGTAGAACATAGTCAAACTGGATGCAAATCAAGCAGTCAAGTGAGAGTTCGAAACGAAGTCAAGAAAAGTATCAAACATATGGATGAGATCCTAAACTCTATTCCAATATGCAGGCTCGTATCAATACATTACGTAATCGTATGATTTTTTTAGTGACCTGTATGGGCCACCACAAAAATAGTTACCCTCAGTCCCAAAATTCATAAGGACTAGAACACGTGGCATGCCAGCAGATACATTCCATAGGTTACCCAATTTAAGGGACCAATAGAAAGTATCTTAAGCTGTAAAACATCACAGCAGGCACAAAAACTGTACTTATCCACAGAAACAAAGAATCACAGAATAGTAACAGACATATCATGCTGAATAAAGGAACTAGAATAATGTCAATAGGAATATAAAAGTCATATAAAAACCCATGGATACAATTCTCAACAAAATAAATGATCAATACAAGTTCAGATAAAAATAAAAGTAGTCACTATAAGTCCTCAGCTCTGACATAACCTAAAGTAAGTTAAAATGCAATCTGCGAAGAATTACTCCGGATCGACCTCATCTTTTACAGCTGGTGCAGAGAATAGACTCCCAGCCGTACTCCTCAGGAAAGATCTCGTCAGCTATATTTAGAAATAACCAGGTCCTCAGGGGACATTGTAAGACACATAATATACAAGATAAGTACAATAATGAAAGTATCTCGGGTGACTAAACCAACCACTAACGTGACGCTTTGAGAACAATGTTCGCAAGCACATACATCTCCAAAGTAAATTCAACAAGACATGAATATACTATAGCCGTAGCACCGTGTCGTGTCTTAATGGTAACTAGAGAGGCTGTAGCTCAAAAACATGGCTCCTCTCCGAATATATATATATATATATATATATATATATATATATATATATATATTAATATATATAATAATATATATATATATATAATATTATATATAATATATTATATAATATATACATAATATATAATATTATATATATATAATATATATATAGTGTAAGTACACAGCATGGCCGACAAGTAGTAATTGTCCTCAACTCTCAAGAATCAATAAGTTGTATCCACAACTTACCATTTTGACCTCTATCGAGACGCAAATCTTATGACACATCTAAAAGAAAAATAAAATGACAACCACTAATCTTAACCTACAGGTATCAAGAAATTCGGTATCTCAGGTAATCAAGCTTAAGTATCAGGATAATATATGTGTCAATCACGTGTCATATCCTACAGGTCTCAATGGAAATAAAATCCATGAATCTCAGACAGGCTCTATACTACTAGACAACTTAACAGTTGAGTGCACCCGAATGTAATCCGGAAGCCCGTATTGACATAACTACTAAGGTCCAAAACAATAATGAAAATAACAAGAAATAAAGAACAAATATAGAAAATGAACTGAACAATAGCAAGTGCAATTGCCTGATTTTGCAGTGTGAAGATAAAGGTAGCCCTCGTGTCCACGCCTCCGAAATCCAATGCTCCTAAATAATTAATTAACTAGTTTAAATATATTATAATATCTTAATTAGCTAATTTAGTATTTAAACCATAATAACTATATCCAAATATCTCATGAACCTACTTAGATGCATACACAATAACACATACGTTTCATGAGACACCGAGACCTAGTTTTACGATTTTCGACTTCCAAAATTGTTGTTTATGCCCCTACTTTGAGGGTATGACTAAAAATCATCTAAAATCATAAATAGTTCCTTCACAACGGTGCTAAAAATCAATGTTACCGAAATTCGATTTCTCAACAATTCTAGATGCAACTTCTAGGGACAAAAATATATAATAAAAGGGATCTAAATCTAATTTTTAGAACATTAATTTCAGATTTTCTATGGAATTATAATCGTAGGATTCGAGATGGAAAAAGATAGAATTTACCTAAATCCTTTGCTAGAAGGCTTGCGGGTGCTCCTCCTTGCCAAAGATCCCAACTTTCTCGCCTTACTTGCTTTCTAACCCCTTCTTGATGGGTTGAAGAAGATGGCAATGGTGGTTTGATGGGTTGGGTGAAGATTGGTTTAGGTTTAGGATTTTCATGAATATCTATATATATATATATATATATATATATATATATATATATATATTATATATATATATATATATATATATATATATATGGCCTATGGGTTGGGTTTACATATGTAGGGGGTGTGTCCATGCATGGCATGGCCAGCCAATATAGGGGCTAATTTTGGATGAAAATCACATTGGGCTACTCTTGGTCGGCCTTAGTTAGGCGTTAGGTTAGTTAGTGGGTTGGTTGGGTAGTTAGTTAGGCTAAGGTCTTAAATAGATAATTCTTATATAGAACGTTCTATCCTTTGAGCCAAAATAATTCCAAAAATCTGAACATATAAAAAAATATATTTATTAATTTATTTTAATGCCCAACATGCCTACATAGGATTGGATTAGGTTTGGAAGAAGTTCTGAAAGGTTTGGTACAACCGGGTCTCCTAAAAAGTTATAAAGGGTTATATAACTAATTAATTAATCAAAATATGATTTGGGCCACAACTTGAATTGTTGACATGCAAGGGAGTAAAATGACTTTGCCATCCTACCATGGCTATATACTAGTCATGGCACCCGACTACACTTGGCATGTCATACTTTCTAGTCAACATGCATATCCAAACTCAACCATGATTATGAACCTTTTTATATAATAAAAATAGAATTAAAAATTAAAAATAATTAAAATTTCAATAAAATATTTAACCTAATTAAATATTTTTAATTTTTGAGGGGTTTTACATACTCATAGTTTTTTTGATAGAAAATTTAGTAAGAGGATTGGGTTTCCAGTATTTGATAAAAAAAGGTTTTGATGTTATGGTGGCTAATGGGGATAAGCTGCAAAGTTAAGGCCTAAGTAACGGTGGTTATAGACTATCAGGGAAGAAAAATCATAGTTGACCTATTGCTATTGCCCATCACTAGCTGCCAAATAGTCCATAGAAGCAAATTGGCTAAGCACCTTAGGAGATATAGTATGGAATTTTAGAATCTAACTATGAAGTACACAAACATGGAGGGAGTTTGCAACTTAAAGGAGTTTAGTTTAAGAAAGAGCCCTTCACTGAACCACTCAATAAGGATCTGACAAAAATCACAGCTCTACATTATACAATTATGCTCCATGAATGAACAACAGAGGAGCCAAGGGGACATGCCAAGAACTACCTCAGTTACTATCCAGGTATGATCATATCTTTGCTGAACCTAAGGGCCTACCCCCCAAGAGGCCATAGGACCACCAAAATACCATCATTCCACGATTTTTTCCTGTCTACAGTAGGCCATATAGACTCCCATATCATGATTTTTACCGACCTCGGGCTTTTCGAAGACGTCGCGAAAAATGATGCGATTTTGGTCATTGTTGATCGATGACCAAATCTGCTCATTTCATCATATCAAAGTATCCTGGAGTGTCGATCGATTAGCTCAGATTTAGATGGGATTGTCCGACTCCACGGGGTATATGCCATAATTATTTCTGACAGAGATTGACGATTCTTGTCACATTTCTGGATGCGTCTACAAGCGACGATGGGCACCAAGCTAAATTTTTGCTTCGTGTACCACCTGCAAATCGATGGCCAGACAGAAAAGGTAAATTAGATCCTCGAAGATATGTTGCATCTGTGTGCAGTAGATTTAAAAACTAGTTGGACACGCATCTGCCACTTGCAGAGTTTGCCTACAACAACAGTTATCGATCAAGCATCCAGATGGCTCCTTATGAGGTGCTTTATGGGAGAAAGTGTCGATCTCCGATCTGCTGGCTCGAAGTCGAGGAACGACAGGTGCTCGGCCAGAAATAGTGGAATAGGACGTTGAAAAGGTCTGCATGATTCGGGATAGGCTCCGTATTGCTCAGAGTCGACAGAAAAGTTATGCAGACTCGTCGCGACTATCAGAGTTCTTAGTCGGGGACCATGTGTTTCTGAAGGTGACGTCGATGCGGAGCATCATGCTTTAGAGTAGAGGGCAAACTAAGTCCGCAATTTATAGGCCCTTTCGAGATCCTCGAAATAGTGGCAGCAGTTGCTTACCAGATCGCGCTAACCCCTGTCCTTGCTAAAGTGCACGACGTCTTCCACATCTTCCAACTTTGAAAGTATGTGCATGATCCAAGTCACATGGTTAGCTTCGATCACTTAGAGCTGCGCGTCGATCTATCATACTCAGAAGAGCCCGTTCAATTTTGGATCGAAAAAAAAGTCCCACAGAACCGGTAGATGTCCTTGGTTCGTGTACTGTGGCACAACCATTCAGTTGAGGAGTCATTGTGGGAGCTAGAATAAAAAATAAAGAAGAAATATCCTTCGTCGTTCGTCGATTAAGGTTATACCCTTGTTCTTAAGTTTCGAGACGAAACTTTTTCGTAGTGGTATATTATGTAGTACCTCGGTCCTGTTGGGGCGAAGCACTATGTAATAGGCTCGTGGCAAGTCAGACATGGTCGAGAATATAGATGGCTAGTTTGACTCAATGACGAGTTTGGTATATGAAAACCATGGCATCAATAAATCGATTTGGAAAAATGATATGAGTATTGTTCCAACTAATAGATCGGCTACTGTTGGAATAAATCATAGATGCAGTGGACTCTGTCTTGGCAAATGAATTCTAATGAGAGTGACGTGATATGTCTGTTGTTGGTTTTCTTGATTTTTCTGGCTTTCTGAATGATTTGTTGCTTGGATTGATGATTGTGCTTTCGCATCGATTTCTGAATGCTTCTTTAGAAATTTTGAAAGGAAAGGATTGAAGAAGGGATTCTAACATGCTGCTCGTGCCATTGCAGGAGTTCGTGTAACTGACGTTTGACTATCGTAAAGCGATCTCTTACTCTCGATGTAATCTCTTTAGGTGGGTGGTTCGGCCCCTTCTTTTCTACTTCTTCCTGCCAGTAAATTCTTAAAGTTTAACGTTCAAATCGATAATGCTAACTGAATGTATTCTTTGTCACTAAGATCAAGAAATTGGAGTAACTGTATCGATTTAGAGTAATTTACTCCGAGAATAAAAGTTTTACACCAAAAAATGATAAGCTTCTAGAAAAGAGAGAATTATTTCATGATCTGCAAATAAAAATAAATAAAATATTGGTTGTGGCATATGGTGCCTCGAAGAATTTGGTACCTACGGACGCTAAATTAGAATGTACGACTTTGAGAAAAAGAACTCTCGCCCAAGTAGAAATGATTATGTTGATTAATACTGTCCGTGCTATGCTATCTATTTCATACATATTAAACTGTCATGCATTTGCATGGTTATGGACGACTTGTGCACAGGGTTAGCTTTCCTCGAAACGGTACCTGAGGCTCTGGGACCATATCGTCCTAGGAGGAAATTATGGAATCGTGCTTTGGCGCTAGGCATTGTGAGACCTCCAGTTAGGCTCGTAACTCGGACTGGTAGGACACGTCGCAATGTTATGTAATCGTCCTTCATGGTGTCGATATCACCAATGACCGCATATAAGATTGATTGCATGCTCACTCTATTGTCCTATGCATGTGGTAAGTATTATATCTATTTTATGCAAGAAAGAAGCACAGCCATGGTAAGATAAGTTAAAATTGGTTATGTTGTTTACAGCTTAAATGTTACCTTCAATATAAACTGCAAATAATATAGTTCTAAATAGCAAGATCACTTCGTATGCTAAAATCCTTAATAAGCAGTGTCGGTTTAGACGAGTGGGTTCGTCCCGTCCACTAGCAAGTGTGCTAACCCCCATCTCCCTAGGTGTCGAGCGTGCTGCGGGAGCTCAAGACTAGACTGAAGCTGAAGAACGGAAGGCGGCTCGAAGCTCTCCTATTTTGAAGTATTTGAAGCCCAATTCAGATCGAAGGCTTTTTTCCAAATGTATCAAGGGGCAGGAATATATGGAACGACAAGGATTATTTTATGGAAGCTTGTCGAAAATTTTTTTTTGTGTTTCAAAGATGTAGTAGTAACGACATATGAATTATAAAAATAACCTTGTACATATTTACAATTTTATAAATAAAAATCTATTTTTTTCCTATTATGCGTCCTCAATTCTCTGTACTGTTTAATTTCAACTCATTGTCTAAAAAGAATTATCAAATGCACGTTCTTGCCTTGTACAAGTCCAATATAGACTTGTACGGAATCACACCCCGGCTTTATTGATCGATTTATCTCGAGTCAAGGTGAGGGCGACCGATTTGGCGAGTCAGGGCGTGACAATGTCCATCCTACGTTGTAGACTCAACGTAGTAAGCTATACTTAGTATCTAAAGAACGTCACAATATATGATAAAAATACATCCTAACATCTAGTACGTTCCAAAGTTCATCATATATACCACCACAAGTCTAGTCATTATTACACCTTTTACAACTAAGCCGAAGATAAATTCGGAGACATAAATAAAGGTGTCAGTCCACATCCATAGGTACCCTCATAATACAATATCCAAAAGTAAAGTCACTAGACAAATCTAAGTAATGAAACTAAAGCTAGATCTCTGCAGCTCCTAAGTCCTGAATTATGGTGTCGTCCTGCTCAACTAAGGCCTCGGGATCCTGCCTATAGAAGGTAGAACATATAGCCTCAAGCTCACTTACAACATATCCAGTCAGAAGCGGAGCAAAGTACAATCTATAATAATAACAAGTACAACATGTGAACAAGTAAGGATAATAAAACAGAATGATCATGAACAGTAAATGCATTACCTGACAGAATAGGAAATATGTAATCAAAGAGCATGACATGTGAGTTTGAAATACATACTAAAATATGTGATCGACTGGGTAAAGATCGTGAATAAGAGCAAGTAAATGGTACGTCTTAATCACACATGCACAGGTGTGTGATTAAGCTATCATTACGAAACCTAAGTTGGGCTTTGATCACATATCCGTAGTATTTTCCCTCTCCAGTATACAAGTAAAAGATCATGAGCCAGAATATAAAACAAAGTCGTGTAACAATGTGTCCAATATGAAAAGATCGCTGTATGAAGTAAATGAGTCAACCATAGAAGTACCTGCCTTGCTATGAAAGATCGGTGATAGGAGTAGTAATCTCTATGTCCACCTAGACTAGGTACAAGTTGGTTAGGTTCTAAATAATAACACTAGCTATTTATTTTCTAACCATAAACGTGCTAGCTAACTACTTATAAAATACACCAATTAGTTATATCTATACTAACTAGTTATTATGTATCTAACTAGCAAGGAAATAATTTAGTAAACTAATAATATCTAGAATATATTTAATAGCAATAACAGTCAACTTAGATACTAGCAAAATAATAACATCTTTATAAACTGTTAAAGTACTCACTACTAAATGATAATATTTAGCACTAATAATTAACAACAGTATTTTATTAACTGAAATCCAGTCCAACCTCTAAACATCCAACATAGCCTATTACTGTTGCCATTTTCTTTATTATATCAATGCTGGCAGGGCCCGTGACCTACTAGCCCAACCGGTCAGCCTACTAATTTCCTTTTTGTTTTCTAATAAATCAAATATGTTCAGTCCATATTATGAGCCCAACTGTTGGGAACACGGTGTACCAAAACCGGAGTTGGCCCATGAGGTGCGATATTGAATTGGGCCTAATGTCTTGAGAATTCTTATGTAAGGCCTGAACAAATCCTAATTATCTACACCACATCCCATCTCCTATCCCGGTGTGGGACTAAATTACCAACTCTATTGTTACCCCCCCCCCCACTTGAGCGCTCAACCGAAAACGAGATACAATCCAACAATCTCCACCTTAACTCATTTTCTTTGACCGAGCAACCTAGCACACCCGGCTACCATTTGTTCATTTTTGCTAGCCGAACACCCAAAGCACACTATGGGTACCTTTGTTCTTTTTCACTAATCGAACAACCTTAGCACAATCTGGCTACCCTTGCTCGTTTTCGCAAGCCGAGCACTTAGAAGATCCAACATATTGTCATCTCGATCCGTCTGACCACAGAAATAAGCCTGACATGTTCATCCTCACCATAATTGTGTGCCAACCATGAAGATTTGCTCCACCTTGGGCTCGTCAAACCTACCTTTGAAGCTAATTCTTGTAGTTGATACTCCTACTCTACCTTGAGAAGAGCCCGTATAATCCGATTATAGAGCCGTCCAAACTAGCCCCGTAACCATCGGCTCTGATACCAATTGATGGAACTGAGAATTCCTAGGACCACGGATTGGAGTGCATATTGATCGATAGAAAATTATCTGATTTAAAACGTATTCTAACCCTTCATAGGCAGAAATTAGGGTTCACGAATTATACCTGCAATGAAAGAAGACGACAATTTCTAACAACCTCGAGCAGTCATCGACCCTAAGATATTATGCACGTATTCCTTCCTCGGGTTGGACGTCGTGTGGGTGATGATTGTAGAAGCTTAAAAATAGCAAGATAGTGCATAGCACCATTCACAGATCGCGTTGGAACTCATTCATCTGATGGCACCCATCATCGATTCGTGCCACCATCAGATCGTGCGTACTGCCACGTGGTAATCTTTTTCGAAAAGCTAGGTTATCAGTCATGATGATTGAGAACATGACAGTCGATAAAAATCTCTTCGAATCCCGAGCGCGCAGCGCTCGAGAAGATTTTATCAGACTCATCATAATGACAGTTGTTTTTCTCCGTACCATTTATCACTGGCGCAAAGTGATTAAGCTCTTCACACTCAGTATTTTCCACAGTTAGCACCAATAACTGTTGGCACCAAACAATGGATCACACCACTTATGTACTAGCACCAATCAGTTAATCATCATCCAGATGCAGTTAGATGACGTGTGCGCATGCCACTAATCTCGAAGAACACACACGCAATACTACCCACGACCAAACGTACTTCTATCAGAAAATACCACGCGTCATATGCAGTTAAGCTAACCATTCGTGCGACTTGATGATTGCGCCAACCAGTACAGAATCAGCTTGCAAGCTAATCAGGATAACTACTTAACGGTTATCTCAAAACTCTATAAATAGAGTTCAAAATCACTTTTTAAGTATCACTAATGATCATAATCTTCTGACAAAGTTACTACAGCACGTTCAAGAGCTTCTTTTCTCCGACATCGCATAGTACAAGGGATAAAGTGATCATCTTCTGATCAGATTCCTAAAATTATACTTCCCTAGAATTCAATTGTACTCTTGTACTCTTCTTCTTCTCTTAGTTTGTATCAAAACTTTTTATTTTGATAAACAAATGGTGACTCTACTAGGGAAGAATTTCTCTTCTGATGAGAAAGTGACAACTCAATATGATGGTGTCGGTCGGCACGACACAGGAGACCTTGGTCGTCGAGTTCGACCAAGTTGCTTATGAACCGATGGTTGGCGCTGGGGGTGCCAAGTGTGCTTCTGCCAAACGTACCACCATTGCTGCTGCTAAGAGCAAGACACGCGCCACTTGGACTCCAAAGTCCAATATCGTGCCAATTGCTGCTACTAATCAAGAGAAGGAAAGCAACCTATGGCCATTCCCCACTCTTCTCCATCCTGGACTTGATGAAAAACCTACTTGATTGTGCCTCTATGCCATTCAGTGTCAAAGCTGCATCTGTGAACAAGAACTCTAATCCCAGAAAGTAGGTTCTATTCTGAATTCACGTCCTTCTGCCCAGAGGCACCGTGCCAATACGTTGTTCCAATGCGCACAGAACACCAAGGCACCTTGACCACCCCACAACATTCTGATTGGAGCCATGCTGCTCCGTGCCAATTAGGCTAGCGCCATAATCTTTCTACTCTGTGCATATCAAGAACAGAACAAGGAAAACTGGAAGTATTTCAAACCAATAATCAAATAGCGCTAGATACTGACAAGTGCGCCTATCTCAATAGGCGTCGAACGGAGACGAATCAAATGGCACGCCAAAAGACTCCAGTGTAGTCGGCGCCAATCACTAATTCGTGTATAGTGAAGGCTTCCAAGAGCCAGAATTCACTTACCTATTCGAATGAGCTTAGTAATGCCTTGTACACACATGGAACACAAAAGCTTAGGAATAGACATCATATTCCTAATGTTGTAAGGCAGAGTCTGCCTTCTTCTTCTTCTTATCCTGTACCTGATCTCCGCTAACTCCTTGTATAAAAGTAGAAGACGGTGTGTGCATCTCATACCGTAATGACTCTACATACTGAACATCACTCTAACCAGCATCATGAAATCATAATCAAGTGCTGCTACAAGACAGCCAAACTTTCTATATTTGATCGCTTAAATTACCTTGGCTTTCCTCGTATGCTCTTGATAGTTGACAATGATATGTTCACATATAAAAAAACTATGTTGTTATTCACATGAAATTGACATCAAGTGTTGCTGCAAGCTAGCAAAATGAGTGGTATTCAACCGTTTGAACTACTCTCGCTCTTCCGATCACTCTCATTCTCCCAACGTGATCTTGGTGGATGAAGATGAATTGCTATTTGCTTCTGTTAATATGGCATCTAGTAGTACTAGGGATGGAAGACGCTCGAGGCAAAATTCATTACGACCTTCAGGTTGATAAATCCGCAGTCAAACCCCAGACTCTGATGAAGGGGTCTACCAAAACACAAGATCCAAAATCGAGACTTCCTCGGTCAAAGGAATCTTCCTAATTCCAATCGAGACTTCCTCGGTCAAAGGAATCTTCCTAATTCCAACCAAGACTTCCTTGGTCAAAGGAATCTTCCCGATTCCAACCCCAGGGGTAGTAGTATTCTAGACTTTGATGCTGACAACAAAGATTCTGATCAGACCATCCTATCTACTAATTCATCTTTTGTATCAAGAAGTGTCTACTTACATAACGAACGAAGAGCAAGATGCTTCCAGTTCTGCTAACCAGGAGCAAAGAATCGCTGCCCTAGAAGCTAATCTAAAGGCTATGACTGACCTGGTTGTAAGCATGCACACAGTCATCATGACACAATATGTTGTTCCACGTTTGTGAATCCAATTCCAACGCAAGAACATGCAACATGTGTGATGCCTATCAATACTAGCTCTGGAGCACAACCTCCTTTAAATACCACGGTACCGGAGGTCATACACCTTCAAACATGGGCTACTTCAAGTCATTTTGGTGCTGGGGGTGGTGCTTATCACGCAGTTCCACCTCCCAATCCTTCGAATCATTCTGTTGTGTAGGAACCCTAGAGGGGGGTGAATAGGGTCAAGCTAACTAATCAAGCACTTAGCACAAGCTAATTGGCAATTTAAAAATATAAGTGCAAGAGAAGAGCAAATACAATACCGACACCCGATGTATCCTGGTATCCTCCTAAGAGGCAGTCCAGTCCCGGAACTCTCTCCGGCTTTAATCCACTATTTGAGCAAATAGTTACACACGAGTTTGGATCCGAAGAACTCGCCAACTTCTTACACAGAGCTTTAATCCGAAGGGCTCTCCGACTTCAACCGAGAGTTTGGATACGAAGACTCCCCAACTTCAACCGAGAGTTTGGATACGAAGACTCTCCAACTTCAACCTTTCACAATAGGTTTTGATCTCCTTATACAATAGGATGAAGATCTCACTTTTTAACTCAATAACTCTAACACAATTTGTGAATGGCAAATGAAAGCTTTGTAGAGTTGTTTGTGGATAGGCTTTGGTGGTTTTAGAAATTTTTAGGCTTAAAGCATCAACCTTGAATGAAGGGGTTTAAGGCTATTTATAACCAAAGCTTGAAAAGAAGCCAAAGGCAACTTTTCAGTCACGAACCGGCATACCGCCGGTATGATCCGGCATACCGGCGGTATACCGGTCTGGGATTGTAACGGCTAGAAATATAGCCGTTAGGATCATTAATGGCTGGAAATCTGACCGTTGGAATTTTAACGATTCGGAAGCGATATACCGTCGGTATGGACCGGTATGCCGTCGGTATGCCGGTTTTGTAAACAAAACTTTCTGTGAACAAAAACCGGTATACCGTCGGTATGCCGTTTTTCCACCAAAAATGATCCTGGGCTTATTTCTGCCCTAGCTTTCGATTTTGCCATCTATTTCTTGTGTTTACAATAATTCCTAAGACTCATTACAGACTCCAGATAAACTTAGGCAGGTGCAGGCTTCTTCAGAGTCTTGAAATGATGATGGCATGGCTTAGCTTCTTCCTTTGATAGGTGCTGGCT
The DNA here is from genome assembly GCA_029216955.1 of Iris pallida. NCBI lineage: Eukaryota > Viridiplantae > Streptophyta > Magnoliopsida > Asparagales > Iridaceae > Iris > Iris pallida. Next base: position 2,628,913 of record JANAVB010031219.1, read on the forward strand.
TTTTCCTTGGCGGCAGCTGTCCAAAGATATCCAGTTTGTGAAAACTGAATACCTTTCGGGGCTTCGCCCCCGAACCCCCGACGAGGGTGCTGCCCCCTCGACCCCCGTCCGCTGACCGGGCAGCGGAACCGCCGGTGCGTAGCTCCAGAGATGTCGTCGGGTGGTTCAGAGAAATCTTGTGGGATCCGTCGTCTTTGGTCCACCATGATTTCTTCATTGCATATGTCCACATTGATCTTGCTTATTGCTTTTCTGCATGTACATGTTAGACGAACAAAACAATATACATAGTAGCAAGTATGATAAGTTTAATGCACATTAGGACAATGCTGAGTTTAAGTATAAGTGCTAAGGTGATAGCATAAATATTAGTGATATCATAATGATTAAACTTAATTGAATGACCACAATCAAAAACATAGTTTTGATTTTGGCAACCCGATTAAATTTAAGATAGATAAGCTCATATCACTAATATGTAAACCATAGGCACATATCACCAAAGGTATAAGTATAAGTAGAAATGCTTTTAGCGATAGTATGAAGATTAGTGATAATGAAGTGCTAAACTTAACATATTAACCATATTCAAAAATATGATACAATCATTGGGCCAACATGTTGCTCCTCAAGCATCAGGACACCCTCTCGAAGTAGTAATGCTTCTGCAAAATCAGTAGTATGTCAGGTGAGTTCGAGTTGAATACGAGTGATAGAGTTGATGAGTGTGTACTCAGTTAGTTCTAAGGATGAAACTTGTTCTGAATAGTATATTAATAGTAGCCCGCCCCATTCAGATCAACCGGATGAATCAAAATGCAACGACGTTTGGACTTGGCTATGCAACGGCTTGCTCGAAGTCTCGCTCGGCCGAGACAACTCCTCGCTTAGGTGGGTGGCTTCGATGAACTTGCCTCAACTTGTCTTTTACACTAATAAATGGAAGTTTTTTATGCACTGAGTATGCTTGTTAATAAAGAGATGAACCCACATAGCTAAAAGAATAATCACATTGAGTCATATGTATGTGTAAAACAAAAAATGTCAACTTGTTGCTTAGATATCTCTCTACGAATTTTTTTCAAAGTTGGCACTAGGTCCTTTGACCATACGATTGATTTAAGTAGAATTCTCCCACGAGCTATCGACTTGGTGTCATAGCAGGCATGTTTGCAAGTTCCCACTGTCTCAAAGCTCGTCATATAAAGTATGACTTGGTTAAGAGTGTTACACAGAACATGGTTGGTTTATAGCACAAAACACGGTTGGTTTATAGCACGAAACACGGTTGGTTCAAGTTGAGTATGTATGAGGACTATAAAATAGTCGTTCTTGAGTTTGAGTCAAAGGTACGGAAAATGGAAGTGTCGGGCTGTAGGTCACCGAGGCAAACCCTGGGTTGGGAACTGCATAAAAGTATAAAAGTAAAGATGAGAATTGGTACAAAGCATGATGAGTTGAGTTGAGTCTTACATTGTCATTGGACAACTTGTGCACAAAATATTGGTTCCTCGAACGATCTACGGGACACCAAATTTATGTCGGCCTAGGAGGAATTACAGGTATTGCGGGCCTTTAGTGGGTGTGTGACTGGCCACTTGAGAGCGAGTCGCTGATATGAGTATTTAGGAACATTAGGGGGAGACCGCACCGCTCACATGAAGCCTTTCTGTCTTACATTTAGTCTATGATTAGGTTTAAATCGAACCGATTAAACCAAGACCAGAATAATCGAATTCTAATTTTCCTAAATTGAAACCAAACCGAGTTGAGGGTAAACTGATCTAAACCGAACCAATTAATTTGGTTCGATTTAATCGTTTTAACCATTTTGGCCCTATTTTCGAATGGGCTGAACAGTTGGGCCCTTTCTTAATGGGAATAAAATTGAGAACGCAGATTTCATATATAAATATAAATAAAATTTCTTTCAAATCAAGAAAACATGACAAAGAAAACATACAAATTGAGAACACAAATTTTGCTTTCTAAATTTTGCTATACAAAATAACAAAATAAACAAATGATAATGAACAAATAATTACATCAATATGAACAAATTGTCCAGCATACAACATATGACAAATTATCCCGCTTATAGTCACAACAAAACAAAAAATATGAACAATTGTCCAGCTTACAATATACAACAATTATCCAGCTTACAATTACAGTTGCAACAAAATAAACCATACAACAAATTGTCCCGCTTACAGTCACAACAAAATAAACAAAAAATATTGAACAAATTGTCCAGCTTACAACATACAACAATTATCCAGCTTACAATTACAGTTGCAACAAAATAAACAAAAAAAGAAAATATTAACATACAACCCTCTTTTAGTACAGTGTAAAATGGATGATATGGACCCATCAGATGCTCAATCAGAGGATACAAGCTCGGCCAACACACAGGACTCTAGATCAATTGGCAATATAACAACATTAGCCCAGATCAATTGAAGGAGCCAATGAGGACCAAGTTGCATAAACCTCAAAAGAGCTCTCTTCATCATTTGGGGTTGAATTGTCAACTTGTAATAAAGAGTGTAGCTGACAGATGCTCAAGATAATTAGGGCATAAATAAGGCCACATTTTCTTTCCAATTCACATAATTGTCCAATTAGGGCATAAAATATTAGCCCAGATAAATTAGGGCATAAAATATTAGCCCAGATAAATTAGGGCATAAATGAGACCTCAAGTGTAGCTGTCAATATGGACATGGAGATTAACATTGTCCAATTCACATAATTTAGGCCACAATATATTACTGTAAAGCAAAACATATAGAAATTTGGGAAGTTTAGAAATAACTTGAGCTACAACAAACATAATTTGAAGCTTCCACATTAATCCCCTTTATTTCATCTGCATACTGGAACAAGAGAAACTATGGTTTGAATTCTTTGAAGGCTTAAATAGGCATGTTGTGCATCAACAGATACAATGTATATCTATCCACTACTAAATAATGTCATCTCATCATTACCCTCTCTTTAGATTTGTTAATTCGGATGCATTGTAGTATATAGAATAACTAGAATCAATGCAAAATCAAGATACCTGATTTATCACAAGAAAGTAACCATGATCACAGGAAAGAAAGTTGTAAGTTACAGCCCACAACCGAACCCGAAACCGATAATCGAAGACCAATTTATTAAGAACCCAATTAGTGCTCAGCTGAGTCACTCTAGCACCAATAAGATCCAACTTTTTCAAACAAATAAAACCATATTATTATCTGCATAGATAGACAACTGGATTTGAAATATGAAATTTAAGATTGACAATTAGTGAACCATAAATAGATGCATCGTAGTATCTATTCACTACTTACTAATGTCATATCATCATCACAATTTTCTTTACGGATTTGTTAGTAACTTATAATGGAAAAAATAACTGTAATACACAAAAAAGTAACTGCAGTTATAACCTGGGGTAAAGGGCTACATATAATGTATAGTATTAAACATCCAAAATGAGGTCTGTAGTGCACTGTATAGTGCACACATAGCATATTACAGTCCAGCCAACATCATGAATCCCAAACATAAACAAAATGTCCAGTACTGCATATTGCATACTGCATATTGGACAGTGCGGACTATAGTGCACATCAGCACATTGCAGTGAGCCAATGATAGGTGTTTAATAATTACATAATCCAAACCAGAATCTGGATTCCAAAGACCAACTCTTCAAACATCGCTTGAGGTTGAGCCCATCATAGTCAATTGGCTTAAATCTGTATAAGTATAAAAAAAAAGATAAACAAAAGAAACAAATAGTCAACACAACTAATGTAGTAAAAACTATATTATGCCATAAAATTTAATATCTAAAATGATACCTCTTTCAAGTTTATCTAGGGATTACAAATTCTCTACAATATTAGTAACAATAGATCGATCTGAACCAGTCCTAAACCAATCTCGACAACAAATAAGATCCTGAGCAATCCTAGGTGTCAAAGAACTCATAAATGCATCAAGCACCCAACCACCGGTACTAAATGCACTCTCCGAAGCCACCGTAGATATTGGAACAGCCAAGACATCACGAACTATTCTTAAAAGAACAGAAAATAAGGAGAATTGATCTTCCACCAAGCTAATAGATCAAAATTAGGATTCTCATCTTCATCGACTTCGGTGGGCTCGAGAAGATAAGGATCCAACTCAGATTTATTATCACAACCACCGGTTCCTATTTTATGATTTTTATACTGAGGCTTCATCATACTTTTAAGTTAAAGATTGGACGATCGTCGATGGTAGAAGATTCATTCATTTCATTAGTTGTAGAAGGAATTGTAGGTGCATACAACTTTTTGTACTCCTCAAACATGGAGTAAGCAACCATTTTTGCCTTCTCTATCATTGTGTCACCCTTTGATTGACCATAGAGTTGATATAGCCACCATTCCAAATATACAAAATTTTACCTTGGATAAAAATGGCACAATGAAGATAACCATGTTCATCTTTTTGACGTCCCCCTAATACTTATCGTATTTCTCTCTCATTTTATCCGCCATAATAGACAACTTGAAGTCATCATTACTTTTTCATTTTTCAAAAGAAAGTCGATAGATGCAATTTCTTCAAAAAACTTGTTGGAAGTGACATACGAAGACCCCGACACAGGTAAAGTGAATTCATAAAAATGTTCTAAGAAATACACAACCTTCTCACATTCATCCAATCGTCTTCATTTGGAAACATGTTCTCACCCTCAAGTTCTCTCTTGAATAGAAGATCTTCGTCTTGGAACCTCTCAAAGGCACTTCAATTTTTTTAAGCGATATCCAACATCAAATATGTTAAATTCCAATGGGTGCTCACATCTAGACACAACAGTTTTTTGCTTTCTATTTTTTCCATTTGAGCACAGGCTTTAAACTTTTAGGAACGAGAAGGAGATTGTCTCACATAGCTAATAGCTTTCCGGACACGAGCAACCGAAGAAGACATCATTTTCAACCCATCTACCATAACAAGGTTGATAATGTGTGCAATACAACGCATGTGTAAATACTTGCATTGAAGAATAATATTTCTCCGTTGTGCAAACTGTTTGCTTAAATAAGTAGTAGCCACACTACTAAAATTTGCTCAATTGGCGACGTAAATTTAGCGATGTTCATAAAACGTCGCTAAATTGTTGACATTAGCGACGTATAATTGAAACGTCGCTAACAGTCGCTACTAGCGACGAAGATAGCGACGTGACAACGACGTATATTAGTTACATTGGCTCGTCGTCGCGAAACGTCGCTATGACGTTGCTAATAACGACTAAATTAGCGACGTTAGTATGAACGTCGCTGAATTCTGATTATATTCTCCCTACCGATTCTTTTCCCCCTATTTACGCTCTCACTCTCTCTCTCATCCCTTCCTCCGGCGCTCTCACTCTCTCCGGCGACTCTCACTCTCTCCGGTGACTCTCCTCCCTATCCGGTACGTGACTCTCCCCCTCCCTCTCTCTCTGTTTTTTGTTGGTGGTTGGAAGGGGTACGGATGGCTCGGGGGGAGGGACAGGAGGATGCGGGTGGTTGGGGGTAAGTGGGGGTAGCTGGGGGGTAAGGGCGACTGGGGGTGAGGAGGGGGGCTGGGGGGAGGGGCTAGGGTTAGGGTTTGGGTTAGGGCTGGGTGTGTGGGGGGGGGGAGGGAGGGGCGGGGGGGGGGGGGGTGAATGTAAATCCCTAAACCTAACATCCTTACTTAGAACTCTTGCTCTTTTAAATTTTTTGCCTTAAATAGTTATTTTTTCATTAGTTAGTCACACAAACAGCCATGAAATCAATATGACTGAAATATGTAATTAGCAAGGGTTTAAACGGAAGAGTTGAAATTCAAATGTTCATCTATTGTCTAAACTTTAATATTAGCCGACCCCTTCTACTCTGTACCCTGTTCCACGTACAGAGTGGTACAAATCCTTGGGGATTAAATCCAAATCCTAGTTTAAATCCAACCTCCCTATCATTTTCCATCACCAACTGAATATGTATATAATAACAAGGCAGTCGATTCTCTTTTTAGCATACAAACCCTAGCAAGTTGCCTCTGTCCGGTCGTATAAATCCAGAGGAGGAGATTCGAGGAGTCTTCTAATCTCAATTTTCGTAATACCAGGTATTCCTCCTACTTTCAAATATCCATGTCAATACAAAAATTAACCTAGGGATTAGTAATACTCGATACCCTTCCTGTAAAGGATATAGCATGAGATATTAAAGAAACTAGTAAGTAGGGTTCGGGTTAGGGGTGGGTATGTGTGGGCGGCTGGGGGAGGGAAGCAGGGGGGTGGGGGCGGCTGAGGGAGGGGAGCAGGGGGGAGGGGAGGGTTAGGGTTCGGGTTAGGGGTGGTGTGGGGGGCTTGGTCAGGGGCACCGATAGTGCCGAAAAATCTGATAATTTAGTAATAATTATTTTTTCCCGATACCAAAAAATGTGATACTCCGATTCGAACGCACCGATAGTACCGATATTTGTAACAAGTAGTTTTGCTGGTTAGTTAATTGGTAACATGGTGATCGGGACATATAGTTCCTGCAGCCATTCGACTGGCGAGACAGAAAACTATGGTACGACATGGTGATTAGGACATAGTCCCTGTAGCCATTCGACTGGCAAGGCATAAACTATGGTACGACATGGTGATCAGGACATAGTCCCTGCAGCCATTCGACTGGCGAGGTAGAAACTATGTAGCCGTAGACAAAGTTGACTGTCCTCTGACCCTCATCCCTCAACAATGTATACGACAACCTATCACTATATCTTATATAGTAGTAGATTATTTTAGTATTACATTATGTGAGACATCTGATTCTGTTACAATTCTTCATACTAGATACTAGATTCGATAAGAACGTATACTACCCATATGTATAGAACATAGATGATTCACACTAATGTATGCTAGAATGAATTTTGGGTTGTGTTCTGAGCCATCCATTCTCACACTTAAACACATATGAATTAGAACTGTGTGTCAATCTTTGTTTTTATTTTCGACGAACCCAGGAATTGGATTCTGTATTTTGTATTTTGGATTCTGTATTTTGGATTATGTACCCTATGGCTCGACAACCAACCAGAGGATACTCTGAGAGATCCATCTGAGTAGGACGTATACTCTGAGAGATCACCTTTACAAGAATGATATCAGTAGTGGGATTGAGTGTTGGAGGAGATATTATCAGAGTATATGTCCTACTCAGATGGGTCTCTCATCGTTACTATTTTTTTTTTGATAGCATGGTAGATGTTCTCCGTCAACAGATTCTTGCTCTGAGCCAAAACTTTGCCCCGGAGCTCAAGTGGACATCCTTCGTGTAGAGCTCGAGTGAGAGGTTCCTGACAGCATGTGGTCTTTTTGTTAAAGTATCCGTGCTCGTCCCATAACCAATCAAATTTTTTTCATTTCTAATCTCTTGAATAGAAAGCTCTGCTTCATATTTGGCTCTACCTTCTGGTATATAAGAACCAAATGTGAAACAGAGTTTCATATTCAAGATATTAAAAATAAAGAAATTTTCGATTGGTTGTAGGACGAGCAGAATCCTTTGACAAAGTTGACCACCATGCTGTCAGGAACCTCTCGCTCGAGCTCTACTCAAGGATGTCCACTCGAGCTCCGGGGCAAAGGATTAACTCAGAGCGGATTTCTGGACAGAGATGACGAATAAGATGGTTGCCAAAGCTTATGTAAGTTTTCTAATTCTTTATACGTATTATATTTTGTCATTTTGTATTACTGTAATTAAAATCGATCATTGCATCATATCAATAGGTGATTTTGTACATTAGTTACAAGTGCTACTTAGTTAAAGTTCAAGTGCTACTTAGTTGTGTCTTTCTCTCTATCTATCTCACTATCAACGCTATAGTGTTGTTCCCCTCGCAATACGGAATGGTCCGATACCGATACTCTGAGTATCAGACCATTCCTATGTGTATCGGTATTGCAATCACAATACCGATACTCGAGTATCGTATTGATACTCAAGTATCACATCTGATAGTTCTCTCATTTATTTGTCAATTACTGTATTTCAGTTCTAGTTAGTTTTATGTTATTCTCTGATAGTTCTCTCATTCATTTTCAACCGATCCCCCTATGAATATTGATTTTACCAGATGGCACCCATGATGCAAGGAGCGGCACGTCGTTTGAGGGAAACAGTGAATGCTAAGGTGGCTCCTCCTACTATTAAGGAGGAAGTGGCACCAGTAGCTAGTGAGACCGGAAGTTCTATTCATCCAGCACCGGTAGCTAGTGAGACCAGGAGTTCTATTCATACAGTAGTTGCAAGGGACTACATCTCTCCTGCTGCCGTCGATCCCACTTATTCGAGGTGGTTGCATGATCGTATCACTGAGCGTTTGCGTGAGCTGCGTGGTTCTCATTAGCTATTAGTACTTATTTGTATTGGACTATTTGTATTGTGGGTTGTTTTTGTATTAGACTATTTGTATTGGACTACATATATAAATTAGTACTGTGTCAATCTCTGGATTGTATTGGACTACGACATGGTGATCAGGACATAGTCCCTGCAGCCATTCGACTGACGAGGCAAAAACTATGTAGCCGTAGATGAAGTTGACTATCCTTCGACCCTCATCCCTCGGCAATGATGATACGACAACCTATCACTATATCTTATATAGTAGTAGATGATATTTTAGTATTACATTATGTGAGTTCATCTTGATTCTGTTACATTCTTCAGATACTAGATTCGATAAGAATGTATACTACACCATATGTACAGAACATAGATAATTCACACTAATGTATGCTAAATAAATTTGGGTTGTATTTTGAGCCATCCGTTCTCACACTTAAAACACATATGAATTAGAACTGTGTGTCAATCTTTATTTTGTATTTTCGACGAACCCAGGGATTAGATTCTATATTTGTATTTTGGATTCTGTATTTTGGCTCCAGCTCCATTTGCATAAATCTACGGTACGACATGGTGATCAGGACATAGTCCCTGCAACCATTCGACTGGCGAGGCAGAACTATGTAGCCGTAGATAAAGTTGACTGTCCTCCGACCCTCATCCCTCGGCAATGATGATACGACAACCTATCAATATATCTTATATAGTAGTAGATGATATTTTAATATTACATTATGTAGTTCATCTTGATTCTGTTACATTCTTCAGATACTAGATACTAGATCGATATGAACGTATACTACACCATATGTACAGAACATAGATGATTCATACTAATGTATGCTAGAATAAATTTTGGGTTGTGTTCTGAGCCATCCGTTCTCACACTTAAACACACATGAATTAGTACTGTGTGTTAATCTTTGTTTTTGTATTTTCGACGAACCCAGGGATTAGATTCTGTATTTTGTATTTTGACTTTGTACGTATTTGGGAATATTCAGTTTTTTTCGTTGAGGATACTGAGTTTGTACGTATTTGCGGATATTCATTTGGTTTGTTGAGGATATTATATATGACATTGTTCCTTGCGGATAGGTTTTTTTTTATATTTTTTGTATATTCTGGAATGTATTGTGCGTGCCGGTGTTGAGTGTTCCACCGAGGGGGTCGGCGAACCCAGGGATTGGATTCTGTATTTTGTATTTTGTATTCTGTATTTTGGCTCAGGCTCTAGCTCCAGCACCATTTGCAGTCTGGAACCTATTTTTTTATTTTTTTTAACTTAGCGACGTTAGGATTCGTCGCTAAATAGTAGCGACGTTAATAAATGTCGCTAAAATGTGTCGCTAAAAGCTGATATGGCAACACGTGGCACCAAATCTTATGTCAGCACGTGGTCGCCAAAAATGTCGCAATAGTGTCGCTAAACCGCGACCACACGATAACGTCGCCTTTTACGTCGCTAATTAGCGTCAACGAACAAACGTCGCAAATAATGCCGCTAATTAGCGACGTTAATAATGCGCCAAATAACGTCGCCCTAGCGACGTTTTGCGACATTTTCTCGTTTAGCGACACATTTTTTTCGTCGTTCCCGAAACGTCGCCCTAACGTCGCTAAATTGATTTAGCGACGTTAACACCGAGGTTAGCGACATTTTTAAACGTCGCTAATCTGACAAATTTTTGTAGTGCCACATCATTAGAGCTAGCTTTATCAACGGTGATTATAAAAAGCTTGTCAATGCCCCACCCAATCAAACATGACTCAACGTCCCTTCCAATGGCCTCACATTTATGACTTCCAATTGGACAAAAGTTGATCATTCTTTTTTGTAATATCCAATCATCATTAATGTAATGTGCTATGAGACACATGTAGTTTATCTTTTGAATGAAATTCCATGTGTCTATGGTAAGACAAACTCTTTGATTGGACTCCTTGAAATACGCATTTAATTTAGTTTTTCACTAGTGTAATGATTATAACAATCTCGTGCTATGGTCCATCTCGGCGGTACACTAAACATCGGACATGCAATCAAAACAAACCATTTGAAACCTTCACCCTCAACAAACTGAAATGGAAGTACATCGACAGTTAGCATATAAGACAAGGCCTTCCTTACGTCTTCTTGATTAAATTGCGAACTAGTTAGTGTTGACTTACCTTTCCCAGCACTTTGCATATTTAATATTGATTGAGGTGGACCTTTGTGCTGGATTAAGGGGACATATAAGCCAATAGTTTCTGACTGAACTAGTCCCATTAATTACGAAGTGACAATAATACTATTTTTTGCAGTAGTTTCACTCTGCTTTAGGATTCCCATTCTTAAGAAATTCCTTAAAGTCACTCAAATAAGGATCCCTTTTTTACCAATACGCTTGCTTTTAACCTTAAGTTTAGAAATAGTTGTAATGGGGACATTTTGGCTTGGAAACTTGCCCCCCCAGCCTCAACCCCAACCTCAATAGGTCATTTAATAAATGTTTAGTGCCGTAACGATATTATCTTTTCACATTTAATAAACAGGTCAATATTTCCATCATGAATCATGCAAACAAATCATAAAAAACACAAGTACACAATCATGAATCATGCAAACAAAAAATCAACCAATCAACAAAAAATCAAAGAAATCATGTTATTATGTTCTTATCATCTCTATCAGTATTCAAAAAACAAAAAAATCAATAAAACACAAGCACTTAATCATTGTAATATCGCATTTGTGCAAACTGGAACATTACTTTAAGGCAAACTGGCACATTACTTTAAGGTAAACTGGCCATTATAGTGCGGCATTTATGCAAACTGGCACTGTAAGCAATAGTATTGTCCTGTAAACACATTCCAGCCACAGCTATATATCTATTTATGGACACTAGAAGAGAGAGGAAGAGTCATTCTTACAGTGATTCAAGAATCCTAGCCAAGGATCGGACCCAACACCTAAATATCTGCATAATTAACAAATGAAACCACTTCACTGTATGAAATGAGGAATCTATGAATTCACATAATTAATATGATTTACAACATCTAAGATAACCATAATGACAAATAAAATTTCATGTTAAGTACGATTCGACATTTAAAATACCCATAATGAAATGGCTAACGAAATAGGAAAATGGACAAGGACCCAAACAAATTGAAGGACGAACAATCAAAATAACATCTTGGCAGAAAAGAAAATTAAGAAAGAGTGAATTGCTATCTACCACTAAAATGAACATCATATGAAAATTGAAGGAAAACCATATGAATGTTGCATGCATATAAAATAAAAGCATACAACTGTTAGTAGACTATTACTAGGGATTTTTTTTTTAGTACACTAGACTATATGATACAATCATACAACTGTTAGTAGAAAAATTTATCTAATTTTAGTCCCTTTTGGCATCATAGTCACAGTTAATATGTAGTCAAGTGTAAAAACAAAACAATGCTGCCAGGATGACTTATTATGCCGAGATTAGCATGCAACAGTGTGTCAGTAAAAAGCTTTGTCGAAAACATTTTAACCATTACTATTTGCTAAAGTTTAATCCTATAAATCCATAAAGTTACCTCATCTCAATATTTCCATTCAAAACTATATTGTGGGTGGTACTTTGTCCAAAAACTATATACATGGAATGCAAACTAATATTATTAAAATTTAAACGAGACCATGTATTAAAATCAGTATATATTTATAGATATGGAGATCTTGGGTTTGGATTCTTACTACAAACTTTATAGATCTGGAGATCTGGAGTGTAGATCTTGAGAGAGCTCGACTTTGGGTTAGGGTTTGAACATTGTAGATCGGGAGATCTGGAGAGTTAGGGCTTGAACTTTGTAGATTTAGAGATCTGAATATAGATCTGTAAAATACCAAAAATAAAATCAGTAAAATCAGTAGAACTTTGTAGATCTGTAGGTCTAGAACATAAAGTACAATTAGAAAATAAAATTTTACTTACATGAACTTTATAGATCTGGAGATCTGGAGTCCAGATATTCGATTCTTAACAAATCCCTAAAAATAGGGTTTGTATTGTACTTATAGATAGAGAGGAGGAAAACGATAAGAAAAGAGAGACGACTCTTTAGTCTCGAGAGTTTGAGAGTTTAGACTCTCAGATAGGAGAGAGTAGAACGAACAAAGACGTCGGAGAGAGGTGGCTCTTTTCTGAAGAGAGAATGTAAGGTTGTGAAATGAATGAAGAGAGAGAAATAGTTAGATTTTTTCTATTTATATAAGTTTATTCACTAAGGGTATTTTTGTAATTTTATAAGCCCTAATCGGTTTTCGGTTTTAGACCGAAATTGAACTCTTAAACCAGACTCGAACCCGATAACCGAACGGTGGCAGATTCAAAACCAAAACCTAACATAATATATGCAAACCCCCCAAATTCCTTATTCGATTTGTGTCGGTTTTGGTCCAAACCCTTTGATGCTCATCCCTATCTAAGATGGCTTGTGGTGCACTGACTTTTATATAGTTTTAGTTAGCTTGATAGCGGCGATCCGTGTCCATGCCTTAGAATGAGTCAAGAAGTGTATACACAACATAAATGAGTCAAGAGTGTAGTATGTGCGACACAATGAGTCAAGATATGTGTACACGGTATGCAACACGAGTATGGAGCCTAAGATTTGACTATAAAAGAAACACATACTTCGGCACAAAATATGGTGTCGTGTTTTGAGTCGTTGACACTAAGTTCTTAAGTCTATAATTGAGCAAGTTGCATGATGAAATGAAGGACGGCTATAAGGCGATTATTGAGTAAATTGTAATAAGGTGCGAGACACGACCTCGATGTTGTTACACGAATAGATTTTATGGCACGACTATGTCATTGCATCACAAAATAGAGCAAGAGTGTCATAAAACTGATCCTAAGACAAGATTAGAAATATCACAAAATAATTAGTTGCACTCACTAGATAACGTGTAGGTTAAATATGCGTTAACGAGATACTTCTTACTAGTACGGTTGGTACTGTAGTGCCTCGCCCCCTCAGGTCAACCGAAGGAATCAAAATACAATGACGCTTGGACTTAACTATGCAACGGCTTGCTCGAAGTCCCGTTCGGTCGAGGCAAATCTCCGTTCAGGTGGGTGGCTTTGATGAACTTGCCTATAATTAAGCAGGTTGCACGATGAAATAAAGGAAGGTCATAATGCGAGTAAATTGTAATAAGTTGGGAGGCATGACCTCGATGTTCTTATACGAATATATTTTATGGCACAATTATCATTACATCACAAAATAGACCATGAGTATGTCATAAAACTGATCCTAAGGAAAGATTAGAAAGATCATAAAAGAATAAGTTGCACTAACTAAAATAACATGCTGGTTTCTACGGGTTAACGAGATACTTCCCACCAGTACGGACACCCTACCAATTTTCATACGCAGGTTACAGGTACTTGTTCGTTTGAGGCGTAGCTCGTTTGGATGCGTCGGGGCATGGAGTTCCTTGAAGTTTCGGGGCATACGGCCGCTCAAGAGTCTTCACCTATATGAGATATAATGTATTGACATCGTCTTCTGAAGCATCCGTAAGTTATATGTAGAAGGCATGATCATTTATATTCAGAAAGACTGTGAGCTTGAGTGATTGTAATCTTGGCTTTGTGTCCTCTTTGTAATTTCGTGAATTATTAATAAAGAGTTCTTATTTTGTTGAATACTTGTTTTTTCTTTGTTATTCAATATTTCCTTCGGAACTTATATGCAACGACCCTATCGTCAAGCTGTTGTAATTAGTTGTTGTAGAAATTTCCTTGTGCAGGTGGAACCTAGGCTCGTACAGCATCACGCTTAGCTAGGACAATCGGTTCTGCGTAACCGGGGAGTGACATAATGATATTAAAGCATAGGTTTTGTTACTGGACTTTCGATTGAAGTCTTTAACTCTGATATGTCATTTTCGTATTTGATATTGATGACGCTCT
>JANAVB010031219.1:2648322-2653322 GCA_029216955.1 Iris pallida
GAAGGTCTAAATGCACAATGGCTGAGCGGTGCACGCGCGATGTCTCCGCGCTCGCTCAACGAACAGTCGTGAAATTTTACGAGCATGAGGGCAGATGTTTGCCCCATGTGCTCACAAATTTTCACGCAAAAATACGCTCTGTGCATCGCGTAATCACACGCGGACAGCAGGGCACGCACGGCCTCGTGCACGGGATCCGTGCACGTGGTCCGTTGCCCGAAACGTCGCTGAAACGATGTCAAACCCAAATCCTTCTTCACAAAATTTTAAAATCATATTATCTAAACATCCATGAAGTCAGAAACGAAGAACAACAACTTTCTATCCTAAGCGGCATTTCGTCGAACACGTGCCGTAAGGGACCGACACGGGCTCGATACCTCCATCAAACGGAGTCGAAATCCCACCAAATTTCGTGGGCAAGGCTAGGGCACCTATATGGATGCAAAAATGAAGAAAAACCAGATTTGCAATGGTAGATTAGGGTTTTACCTATTGAGTGTCAAAACTCAATGATCGGGGCTCCTCGGTTGTCGTGTCGGCCGATTTCCCTCCAGCAAAACCTGTCTCCACTCCAAAAATGCTCCAGCAGATCCTCCTCTCCTCGACGAGCGCAACGAGTTCGTTTGGGAAGAAAGGACTCCGGATGAAGAAATAGTGTTTTGGAGAGATGGATCTTTAGGGTTTCTTGGTGGAGGCTCACAATTTTCACAAATAATGAAAAGAGGAGGGGTGCTGCTGTGTGGGCCAAGGGGGGTGTCTTGGGTTAGGGTTTCACTTGGGCCATCTCCTACTTAATTAGAAATGGGCCCAAGTCAAAAGCTTAAAGGCCTACATGCAAAAAGGCTAAATAAATAAATAAAAGCCTTAAAAATAATCTAATGCACAAAATAAATTCTAAAAATGAAATAAAATAATTCTAATGCATGGTTAGGCCCCTATACAAGTTTACTAAGGTTAAACCAGTTGCTAGCACAATCAAGAGTCAACATATTCAGAGAACCACATAAAGGCAAAATGGCTAAAAATCAATTAATCACTCTAAAAATTTACTAATAAAATCTAAATTAATTCTAATGATAATAAATCTAATTTCTAATATAGCATTAAGGTTCTAGGTCATGGTTGGCTAAGGTCAAACTACCAAGTCACCTCTACAATCAATCAAATCACACTACAATCAATCTAATTAATAAATAGATAAAAATTCAAATAAAAATCATAAAAATTCAAATAAATCACAATTACTAAAATACCCTTGAAATTGAAAAGTGAGTGTGACAAATCTACCCTCCTTAAAAAATTTCGTCCTCGAAATTAAATGATCCTACTCCTTCTAGGTCAAATCCCCAACAATCATGGTCTTAAGAAAACTTATCTAAATCATGCAGTTGGAAAGATATCATACATGATTATGGCAGGTAATCAGTCTGGGGTCTCATCTAGCCACTATAGTCATACTAGATCAAAAGTAGTCATAAGGTATCAAGCATACAAACATTATGGTAGGGTACAGTAATCATCAAGATAGGATAATATGGGTCAAGAATCACCTCTACTAGGTCTGGTAGCTGGAACTCTCTCCTGGAGGTAGGCCTCGACTAGGGGCAAGTGTAGTAGGACAGTCTCGTATCTTGTGTGCAGCTGACCCACAAAATAGGCACAATCCTAGTCTCTTCCTACAGTCCTTCCATACGTGCCCAAGCTTCTTACAGAAAGTACAGGTAGGCACCCACTCAACTGGCCTCTGCTGGACAGGAATCTGAACTGGATAGGCTGGTCTAGGCTGAAAGCCTGGGTACTCCTGAGGCTCTGGGTATAAACTGCTCCTCGCTCTCTTGGACTAGGCTCCTCCCTCGAATGCATGTAATCCCACAACAGTTGAAAACTGAGACTCTGCTCTCTCATAAGCTCAGCCTGAAGTCTCTGTACCTCCTGCACATCCTGAAGAGTCTGTAAATATGAGCTCCATCAAATGGCATGGGGTACCACTCCAGGAGGCAAAGGAAGGCCCTCAGTCTCCGGCTGAACTGCAGTCCTCTCCTGAAGGATAGGAGATGGAGGAAATTCTCCGGTGAGGCTACTAACACCTCCTGAGCAATAGAAGGGGAAAGTACAATCTCGGTCTCATCCGAATTGCAGCTGTGCACTGGGGACAACTCTGGTCATGGGTGCCATTCTGGAAAAGATAAGGAAAATAATCATCGGCTGTAAGGCATCATCCTTATGAAAACTGGTGATAAAAAAACTAAATTAACCATAAAGCGTTAATTTCTAAAGATGATCAAAATCGAAAGTTTAAAGCACGACTGTCAATAACACTGAAATCCAAGCACACTATATATATATCTATAAGAAATTTTAGTCTCGATATGATCTAAGTTGATCAATCCAGGATGAATCGAGGTTTGGGCAAGATGGAGAACGAGGTCATTGAAGTCTAGGCACGAGTATCCAAGACTTGAAATCCATGTCACAATTGAATTAATTCAATTGAATAAGGTTCCAAACATTGGATGATAAGGAATGACCAAGTCGACTGGTCGCGATCAAGGGTTTAGAATTCAACACTATTGAAATCCTAAAGAATACTGCGAGGATATAGAAATAAGCCACTATCCTCCTTTTGATAAGGAAGCTAAACGTGATACCCTGGGTTGACCTATTAAGTACAGTGCCTTGTCTTTCTGAAATAGTGAAAGACAAAAGCAAAAAAGTTCAAAGACGATGCTATTGAGTACAATACGTGGTTCATAGACGACGAAAATAATTCAAGAGAATTGCCAAAGCTGTCGTGGATGAGACTATGCCCTAGAGTCTCATCCACGTAGAGTAATATATAAAGCGAACCAAAGTGCACTAGGTTGATCAGACCATCATACACCGGTTCTGATTAGACAATATGTTAGTGGGTCGACCCAATAAAATATGTCATGATCAAGCTCGAAAAAAGATAAGCTTGCAAAACTAAGGCTAAATTAGCAGCGTAAGGTAGTCAAAATATAAGTAAGGGAGGTAATGATGAAGAAAAAAATAGTCCAAGATCATTAACTAAGCTGGTCAAGCAATCAAGATAAGGTACAAGGTTAAGCATTTAAGGAAAACAGAAGAACACCATCACATGTCGGGTCGAAAGAATTGAGTCATGGTTGGATCTCGAATTTAAGTCAGAAAGTATTTAGTATCATGGTAAGGGTTCAAGAGGTGACAACTAATACAAGAATAAAGAAATCAAGTTGAAGCATGAAATAAATTTAATTAAGAATCCAGTAAATAATTTAGGGACACAGTTCTAAAGGCGAATACTGTTAAGGAACGATCAAATACAAACGGTTAGAAAGTCACAATAAAAGATCTAGATTTGAGGAAGGTTGAGTAAGTCAAGATTGAGATACAGTCCATAGTTTGGCAGACGACTAACAACACTGGAGTATATACTACTATCATAGTCATGAGTGATATGGCAATTAGTGTGGAACACTTCTATCTCATTAAGGTTACCTTGGTGGCCTACCTTACATTCCTTTAAAAGAAATTTCAAAATAACTACCTCAATTTGTATTCACTCTAAGCCTCCAATCTAATCACGACTAACATTTAAATCCTTTCATAAACTCATAGTAACTTTTATCACATTACTACTAACCTTTCCAAAATTTAACATTTCAATCCAACTTTAAACTCCAGAGTTAGAATCATGAATCCATAAAATTCTATATCACTTCATAACTTTAAAAATCCCAATTTGTCTCAAATAATCCTCAAATAGACACTTAGCTATCACGGCAATCTAGCATTACAACTCAGTATTTTAACGCACTTATCAACCATAATTTCTCTTTCTAAGTCATTGAAACATAATCACTACTTCTTAAACCAAAATCTAAATAGATTTTTAAATCTTCAATCAATTGACACGATTCCAAATTTGAGATTTTTTTCTTCCAAAACAATCGTTTTCATATCTTCCAATCTTTTAAACCAAATTTTAATATCATTGCTTCCACTTAAATTGAAATTCAATAAACATATACATCGCAACTTGTACGACTCAATTTAATAGTTCATACTGCCACCCCTTTTTTTTCATTATCAAACCATCTATATACGTTCAAAGATGTATAATCATAATCCATGAATCACATCAATTCCTGAAATCGATTTATATAGATTCTAACTATTTTCCTCCAGTATCAAAATATAATTTTATAATCCTCTGGTGATTACTACTTAGAATCTTCAAGATAAATTTCCTTGGTAATATCCCAACTTACAAACTACTAATCATTAAATCATCCTTTTAGAAAAGCCCTTATAACTTAGTCAAATCTCCGTGTATTCCAATTCCTTAATGTAATCCTTCTAGCCATGGTTTGACCAATGAGTATATAGATGTAGCCATCTTCCTAACCATTATTAAGCACAAGAAAGTAAGGGTATTGGTGAAAGAGTTCAAACAAGATGCAAGAATCAAGGGAGGAAGGTGGACTAAAGTAAGGGAAAGGAATCTAAATCGAAGCTCAAATGAGATTCTCAAGGGTCGTCCCAGGAATCTCTCAAAATTCTAATAGTGATTGAGTATCCTCTCATTCTAACACCTTACTTCCTATACTCTATAGCAGGCTCGTAGTAATACAACTAAATTGTCGTACTACCACGACATCGCACTAATGAATCTGGTCCTGCATGGACCGAGAGATGAAATCGTGTCTCCTTAACTATCTTGAAGACAGATCGAACAAGGAATCAATTACTGAAAAAAAGCAAAATCATCAAAGGAGGACAGTTGTTTTCAAAAGGAGACAATTAACAGCAAGAATTGATAAGATTTTTCCTAATGTGATTGAGTACCTTAACTTTATCTTATATCCTACTGCAGGCTGTAATGATACTCTAGTTCGAGTACCACTACGAATCACACTAGTTGTGATTGGACTGACCTGCATGGGCCACCACTAAAAATGTCACGACCCGCACCCAGTGAAGGGCACGAGAAGTAG
>JANAVB010031219.1:2658322-2673322 GCA_029216955.1 Iris pallida
ACTTAGGCACCCCAATAGGACTGATACTCACTATTTCCCACAAACACTGAACACTCTCTCACTGAAACCTCTCTAAGACATGCACCGTTTCACCTGTTTAACTAAACAATCACTTGATACTACTGATACTTGATTCACTCACTATATATATAGGCCTATGGCCAAGAAGTTATGGCCTAATGGCCTAAGCACACATGAAGCAGGTCAATTGGCCTACTAATACCTACAGCAGTAATCCTATGGAAGGCCCAACCCAAGACGAACCAAACCAGGGCAAAGCAAGGGCTACCAGGCCAATTGGCATGTTGCCAAAGCCACACAGGCCACTACTCCTCTTCATATTAATCTGAACTAGCACTTTTACCTAGATACTGACACCCTAATTTCACTCACTGGACTATTATAGGAATACACTTAGGAACCCCAACCCACTTCTCAACTGCAGTAGGCCCAACGGCCTACTGCCTACTGCTCTCGAGCAGTGGCCAATGGCCTCACTGCACACACTCTGTCAATCGTGACAGTTCACACTGATACAATGTCAGTTAAATAACATAAGAACACCCTCTAAACACTCAACCATGACACTCTCTCACTTAACACTCACATTGGGCACAATTATTGGCTCACTCATAGACACTGATATACTAATGACACTAACTGATACCCTAAACTAACCAGCACATACACTCACAAATGCATGGACACTAATTAATTTTACTGACACAGGGCTGACACCCTGAGACTCTCCGATACATTCATGCCTATCTTTATTTCCTCATCCCTTAGCACTCAACTTCCCTTCAATCCTTTACAAGTTGCAAGTAGGCACTTGCCTTCCTTTACACCCTATAGGTTTTCTAATACCTGGTTACAGGCTTTAGCTACCCAAGTGCACCACATAAAGTGGTATCTGCCTGGCCTCCCAAGCCCAAGTAGTACACTATCCCCATGTTTTCCCTGCACAGGAAAAGGCATGTCTTTCCTCTTCTGTTCTTTCTAAACTCCTTGGTCCCTCCCTCTCTAACTGTCCTGCCTATATACTTTATATCTATCTATCAACCCATTTAATCTCCTATATCTATATATATATATATATATATATATATATATATAATATAATATATATATATATATATATATATATATAACTGATACTCACATTCATGATTACATATATTGAATCCTCTAACTGATCTGAGCATCCACTCATGCAATCCTCTAACTCCCAACACTCAAAATCCTATCATCCACACTAACACTCCACTAAAATTTCTAACTGATATGTGATCCTACCTCTCATTTCACTGCTGTCCAACAATGCTCAGAGGGCATTGCTTGCACTAGTACCCAAACTCACACTAACATTTCACAGTCAGGTAGGGGCCTCACGATGTTGAATACCTCTGAAAATCATTTCGCAAACCCTTATTTGATAGCTTGTTCTAGGAAATGAAGAAACTGTCCCCATCACTCCCATATTAATCACTTAGGATATTCCTAACTTTGTTAGGAACCATACAGACCCAAAGTATTTACCTTTTGGATGAGGATCCACTTTTAAGCATTTAGACTGAACATAAGATGGCAAACCTAGGCAGTCCTGAAGTATTTAGCATGTGTACTTCAAATGGAAAAGGATGTGATAGTGGCAAAATTAACCGAGATGAGCCTTAACAGAGCTAATGGAGAAAAGAGTCCAGACAGTGACTGAAAGGCAGGATAAAGGATTGATGTTATTGATGTTGTTTTTATGATGTTATTGGTCTCATTGATTGACACAAATAGAATGCCTACACATTTGGTTTGATTGATCATGGTCTACAGCAATATCTCCCACATGTCTTATTTCTTAAATATAAATCATATTCCACTTAGTCTACTAGTTAATTTATTTATCTAATATTTAGGTGTATTACACATACACTTCTACCTAGAATTTCCATCTGGGCTGATACCCTTGGGGCAATAAAGGGTAAATGATGAGCATCATATATAGCATAATTTTTCTATCTGAAATAAGCAATCCCAATCATGTTAAAAATAAAATCAGTTTGCACCTTCAAAATAGATAGGAAAAATAAGGTAGAGAGAGCATTTACTGGAAGGCTACTGTGAAAGAAAAGATATCATTACACTCAAACACACTTACTCACTGTCAAGGACAGTAGCCTCAGAACACTAGCCTTAAAGACCAAGTCCTCAATATCTCACTGTCACAGGGACTGTCACAAGGCAGTCCCCCACACCTATACCACCGAACACTCATCACTAATCCATATTACTGATACTAGGACACAGATTAATGGGGCACTAGCTGAACACTCCAAATCAGTCCCTCACATCAACACTTCCAAAACGGGAACAAAAGCCCAACAAGATACAATATGTATATGGTTCCAAACATACAACTATACACATATCTATATATAGATATGTGAATCTAGGATCCTATATGCCTATTTTTAAATGAGAAACTAGACTAATCATGGTCACAAAACTGAAAACAAACCCACAATGGTCACTTTGTCATTTTGACAAACACTTGGTGGGCTCTCCTCGGATTTCTCTAAGGATGGCACAAAAACCCTAAATAAAATATACCAAATGAAGATTAGAGCCTTGCTCTTCTCCCCATAGGTACCTCTAGTCCTTGTGAGTGTTCCTACAAGTGTCATGCATGAAAATAACCCAAACCATACTAAAATGACAAGGTTTTACCTATTGGGAGATGGATTCCCAATGAAACATTCTAGGGATGCTTTTGTCAAGTTTGACACAATCTCTCTATCCTTTGGACTCCTCATCATGAGCTCCTCGATCTCCAAGATTTATCCTTGTAGGATGAAGATTGGGAAGGTTTTGGGAGAATTTGGAGGAGTTTTAATGGTGGGAATGAAAGGAATGGAAGGGACTTGAAGAGGCTCTTTCTAGGGTTTCTGGAGGCTCAAATAATATTAAGAAGGAATAACCCTCTTTATGACCAGCCATGAAGGGTGCCCTAAAATCCCATTTGAAATGTCCGTTCTATCCCTCATGTTGTCATGAACACTTAGGTTTAATAAGGGGTTGTCTAGTCTAAGTGTTGGGTCAATTTCTACTCTTAATCTTGACTCTACATGACTTAAATATGACTAGTTGTGTTCACCCTAGATATAGGTCCAAATAGTCATGTCTAGTCCAATTAGGTCCATAATTCAAGGGTCCAATAAATAGGTTAGTCAACTAAATAATGCAATTATCATATTTAGTTAAAAAAATACCCACTATATAATAATATAAAATGACAAAAATATCCCTATTTCGGAATGTGGTAGTAGAAACCAATGAGTCTATCAGCAAGCTGTAAATTATGCAAAGCCTTAGAAAAAGTGTTTCAAAGTTAATCATAACTTTAGATAGCTATAACAAAATTGATTTCGAATTTGTAAGAGCAGATCATATATCTAGTTCGAATGATAGTATTAGTTGCATGACTCAGAGTTTATTACAAAGGAATATTATCAGGTTATGTATATCATTGATGGTATTGAGGTGTATCAAAGATCGATATTCAATAACTCGTGGGTACTCTGATTCGAGGAATGAGATAATGTCAAATATTATTGTTGAAATGGATTATGCACTTTAGGATTTTTGTAGTAATGAATGTTTGGATGACTTGATAAGATAAACTTGAAGTTTGCATGAATGGATACTACTCGAATTATGCGAAACAAAAATATTGATGGATTTGATGATCATTGACGTGAGGATTATATGACTCAGAGCTTATAGTATGATATTGTGTTTGTAAGATGAGATAGATGTACGAAATTGAGGACTAGTAGGATTAGGATTTGAGGAAAGTTAAAATAGACAAATGTATGATTGAGATTTTATAACTCAGAATTAGAATCGACGATACGACTTGTGATCGGGTGATTATGACTTGTGATTTTATAATCGAGGCATACAAATTTGGATACATAGGTCTATTAAATAAATTGAGGATTGCGAATTTGAGAGTTTTGAGTTTGCGTCATTGAACCAAGTCGTGATCAAGGATAATCGTAAAATAATTTACTCTAGGAATGGCTTTGCTGAATGACTCGGACCCCCTTGAACTTAATCAAGTGCAAATAGGAGAAATCTATGCTCAAAGTTTAGAAATTGGAGTGATATGAGCTTGGGTAGAAAATTCGGTACTATCGACTATGGTTTGACCTTAGAATTTTGGGATAAGTATTGTGATATTGGTTGCATGAAAATATGATTTTGACTTTAGCCTTATGAGTTAGCCTAGCGGTTAGGCAGAAGTCCCTGTGTGGAGAAAGAGAATTGAGCGATCGACCCTTGTGAGAGTTGCCTGGGTAGATTATAGAGCTGGGGGTAGCTAGCTATGGAATTGAGACTTGAAAATTGGAATGATAATCTTAGAATGTTTTGAATGACTAATAGGATTAGATTGAATGTTGAAATTGGATATCGATGTTGTTGACAAGATGATTCAATTACGTGGGATCGGATTCTCTACTACGAGGCTTGGTTGAAATGCATATATTTCGGAGACGTCTTAAATATGTACACGATCCAACTCGAGTGGTATGCAGAATTCAAATAAAACTGAAGATAGGATCGGGACATTTTAAGAAAATTTGTGAAATTGTATGCTAATGGAAAATATTGATGAAATGATTGATTAGATGAGTTATCATATGATGATTGAACAAATCAAATTGTTGGGTCAGATTTTGAGAATAGAAGAAAGTTGGTGATCAAAAATAAATTTATGTCGAGGAAATCGAATGTGTTTCGAGGTTTGATTGTAAGCAAGTTTACTTGGTCAGATTTGAAACGTTTTATCGTGATTAAGATTATAGTCGGAAGAGTGAAATCGAGTTGTGCATGGTATGAAATTCGTATTTTGATTGGTTGTTCATGAGTTTAGAAATATTCGGAAGATAGAACGTAGACAGTGCAAATGATGACGTTGGAGATAGTGAAATCTATTAGCAAGAATTTAGTATCAAATACGTATGACTGTGATTAAGGAATTGATGCAGTCGAGTTTAGAGGATCGGTTGGGGAAATCGAGTTGAAGTCTTGAAATGTTTCATCCGTTTGATTTGGTTAACGTGTGACACTGGGTTTCGACTAGGAGACGATGAATACTTGAGTTGGTTATGTTTGGGTTACAGAATGTTTGAGGATATCACTCGGGTGGATTTGCCCTAGAGTTAAGTTGCCCGTGTATGCAGTAGGTATAGTTGCCCTGTGTTTTGAGATGTAGCAGTACGAAGCACATATGGATAGAGACATGACTTAATGATTTTGTTGCGAAATAGTTTGGTTGTCTAGATTAACTTAGTTGTTCAACGAAAATTGATTAAGGTGCAGAGCGTGACTCTGATTGATAAAAGAAATAAGTGTGTTGGAGAGATTTTAATAGTATGTCAGGTGAGTTCGAGTTGAATACGAGTGATAGAGTTGATCAGTGTGTACTCAGTTAATTTTGAGGACAAAACTTGTTATGAGTGTGTATTATGTAGCCCCACCCGCTCAGGTCAACTGGATTAATCGAATGCAACGTCGTTTGGACTTGGCTATGCAACGGCTTGCTCGAAGTTCCGTTCGGCTGAGGCAACTCCTCGTTCAGGTGGGTGGCTTCGATGAACTTGCCTCAGCTTGGCCTTCACACTAATAAATGAAAGTTTTCACACGTACTGAGTAGGCTTGTTAATAAAAGAGATGAATCCACATAACTAAGAAAATAATTCCATTGAGTCATATGTATGTGTAGAACATGGAAATGTAAACTTGTTGCTTAGATGTCTCTCCACGAAGTGTTTTCAAAGTTGGCACTGGGTCCTTCGATCGCACGATTGAGGTAAGTAGAATTCTGCCACGAGTTATTTACTTGATATCATAGCAAGCATGTTTGCACGTTCCCACGGTCTCAAAGCTTGTCATATAAAGTATGAATTGATTAGGAGTGTTGCATGGAACACGGTTGGTTTATGGTACGGAACACAGTTGGTTCAAGTTGAGTATGCCTGAGGACTATCAAATAGCCATTCTTGAGTTTGAGTCAAGGGTATAAAAAATATAGAAGTGGTTGGGACTGTAGGTCACTGAAGCAGACCCTAGTTCGGGAACTGCATAAAAGTATGAAAGTAAAGATGAGAATTGGTACAAAGCATGATGAGTTAAGTTGAGTCTTGCATTGTCATTGGACAACTTGTGCACAAGGTATTGGTTCCTCGAACGATCTCCGTGGCACCGGGTTCGTGTCGGCCTAAGAGGAATTGTAGGTATTACGGGCCTTCAGTGGACGTGTGACTGACCACTGAAGAGCGAGCGGCTAATACGAGTATTTTGGAACCGTCAGGGGAGACCGTGCCTCTCACACGAAGAATTTTTGTCTTACATTTAGTCCAAGATGGCTTGTGGTGACAGTGAATTTCATAGAGTTTGAGTCGGCTTAATAGCGGCAATCCGTGTGCATGCCTTAGATTGAGTCAAGAAGTGTATGCATACCACGAATGAGTCAAGAAGTATATGCACGACACGAATGAGTCAAGAGTGTATGTACGGCACCAATGAGTCGAGAAGTGTACGTACGGCACAATGAGTCAAGATATAGGTACACAATATGCAATACGAGTATGGAGCCTAAGATTTGGCTGTAGAAGACACATGTGCTTCGGTACGAGATGTGGTGTCGTGTTTTGAATCGTTGACACTAAGTTCTCAAGTCTATAATTGAGAAAGTTGCATGATGAAATAAAGGAAGGCCATAAGGCGAGTATTGAGTAAATTGTAATAAGTTGCGAGACACGACCTCGATGTTGTTACACGAATAGAATTTATGGCACGACTATGTCGTTGTATCACAAAATAGACCGGGAGTATGTCATAAAACTGATCCTAAGACAAGATTAGAAATATCACAAAATAATAAATTGCACTAACTAAATAACATGTTGGTTTTATATGCGTTAACGAGATACTTTCTACTAGTACGGTTGGTATTGTAGTACCCTACCCCGCTCAGGTCAACCGGAGGAATCAAAATGCAACGATGCTTGGATTTAGCCATGTAAAGGCTTGTTCGAAGTCCCGTTCGGTCGAGACAACTCTTCGTTCAGGTTGGTGGCTTCAATGAACTTACCTCCTTCACACCAATAAACGGATGTTTTCAATTGCACTGAGTAGGTGTGGTAATATAAGAGACGAACCCACATAGCTAAAGGGAATAATCTCGTTTTGAGTCAAATGTGTATAGAAGATGGAATGGTTAATTTACTGCCTAGATATCTCTCCACGATGGCTTTCAAAGTTGGCGCTCGGTCCTTCGATCCCACGGCTTGGGTAAAGAAGAGATGACTTGGGCAAGTAAGTCAAATTTATACTGGCACATAAACTATCGACTTGTGGTCATGGTCTAGATGTTCCCACGGTCGTATTGCTTATCATGCGTCCCCCACGATTTCAATACGGGCCATACGATTTATGCACGGGTTAAGGCGCTCAAGAACGTGGTTGTCCAAGTTGAGCATGTGCACGTCCCAATGATTTCAAGCCTTATTATATAGAGTATAACACAGCTTTATGGCACTTCAGAGGAACATGCCTTATTCAAGTTAAGCAGGAGGGCTATCAAATAGTCGTTCCTAAGTTTAAATCAGAAGGTACGGTAACATGGAAAGTTCACGCGATCGTTTGTCGTCGAGGCAGTCCCTGATTTGGGAGCTGAATAGAGTTATGGAAATGAAAGCAAGGAAAAATACTGGTTTGAGTCATATGCTCAGTTAGGTAAGGGCCATTGCATGATCGTTGGACAACTTGTTGATAAGATTTCTCATCCTCGGACGACAACCTGGGGCCATAGGATCGATCCGATCTAGAAGAAAATCAAGATAGCTGAGATGGATTATAACGCTCAGGTAATTCAAGGCTGTCTATGGGGCTGGCTACCCGCGTCGGACGACCTTGTCTACGCTAGGCTATAAAGTCCAGCTAAGCATGTAGGGTCGTGATCTCTTATATAGATAAGTCGGTGTGCTGAGCAGTAATCCGCATACACGGTGTCGGTTGAGTCACAAGAAGTGTAAGCACGACGATGAGTTTAGAAATGTGTGCACGGTTTGCAACACAACAATTATGGAGCCTAAGATTTAGATATAGCAGAGATGCACGGCACGAGATGTAGCATTGGGTGTTTGAGTCATTGACACAAGTTTATGAGTTCACATTTGAGTCGTTTGAAAGGGGAAGTAAAAGAGTATGATTCACGTTGTTGCGAGGCACGACCACGATATTATTGCACAAATATGGATTTTATAGCACAGTCTTGATGTTACAACACAAAGTAGGCAAGTAATGTATGTCTTGGAATTGATCCTAAGACAAGCTTAGAAAGACCAAAAAAGAATAAATGCACTCACTAAAATAATGTGTTGGTTTTGTACGGGTGGGCGAGTGGCTCACTTACCAGTACGGTTGTGTACTGATACCCCACCAGTTTTCATGTGCAGGTTCAGGTATCAGCATGCTCGGGGTGGAGCTCGCTTGGACACACTGAGGCATGGAGTACCTTAGCATTTTGAGACGTACGGTCGTATTGAAAACTACACCTATGCGGGACATAATGTATGGACATCGCCTTCTAAAGCATCCGCAAGTGGCAAGCCTTGGACCTTTGTATTAAGAGATGAGAGAATGCTGAGTGATTGTATTTAGAGAGATTATGAGTTGAGTGATTGTAATCTTGGTCTCGTGCCTTTGTAAATTCTGCTGGTTATCAATAAAAAGTTCTGATTTTGTTTGAATACATATATTTTCTCCATTATTTAATATTTCTGCTTTGGGACTTCTGTACGACGACCCCATCAATTAGCTTGTATTCGCCCATTATAGAAAACGCCTTGCACGAGCGTAACCTAGGCTCGCGTAGCATCATGCCCATGCGAGGATAATCGATTATACAGAACTGGGACGTGATATATTAGTACCAGAGCACGGCTATACGTTCTTGGATTTTCGATTGAATTCTTTTAAACTCTGACGTTCCTGCTTCTGTAATCAATGTTATTGATGCTCTTTTTCTCAATATTCTACGGGATGTTCCATACAATAAGTCTACATATTTTATAAAATCTCACGAGGAAAAATTGGTTGAACAAAGATAACTTTATATAAGACACGATTGACTCAATTGAGCTATGAAATATATATCTAGACTTGCATCGATGTTAGAAAGTTGTATGCGGGATCAAATATTTTCGGTTGGGAATGAATTAGACTCGATTAATGAGATGTTGGGTAGATAACGATAAATGTTCTATTGAAAGTTGATATCGTCAATACGATATAGATGGATCGTGCTTGGATTTTGAAGAATGGTTCGAACGGAGATTCAAAGTGATTAATTATGATTCGTATAATCATTTCGAGGATTTGTTGAGTTACTTCATCTCTGAGTGGTGTATGGGATAGCCTTGGGGATGTTCGATCGTATTAAGGATCGGGGTACCAATGAGTGTTAGCAAGCGATACGATAGCACAAAGTCTTAGAATGAGTATCACAGTGTTAGCCATGACTTAGATGCTTCATACGAGTTGAGTTAGACAAAACAAGAAGCAACGCATAGCGGACTGGGATGCATCGGTTACGAAATGTTGAAGGAAAGAATAGATATATTGAATCAAATAAAAGTTAAGTGCAATAGAATGGATGACTCAGTCGATGAATCAACCTAAATTGTATACGAAAAGTTAGCACAATTGAAAGTTAGCATGCATGGAAATGATATAAAGATACAAAAATGACTCAATGGATTTTAAATAAAATTGCTCGTTAACTTGAGACAGGATAGAACGATGCGAATTGAGGAATTATGTGCGATGACTAAGATAGACAGTAACGAGTGTGATTTTAAGTTTGAACAAATTGATCATATAACTAGTTCGGAAGATAAATATAGCTGATTTGATCTAGAATGTCGAGGAGCGGATTGTATATCCAGTTCGTATGATAGCATTGGTTGCATGACTCGGAGTTTATTGCAAAGAAAGATCATCAGGTTATGTATACCATTAATGGTATTGAGGTATATCAAAGAACGATGTACGATAACTCGGGGGTACTCTGATTCGAAGAATAATGATCATGTAAAATGTTATTGTTCAGATGGATTCTATACTTTAGGATTTTGATAGAAATGAATGTTTGGATGACATGAGAAGATAAACTTGAATTTTGCGTAAATGGATACTACTCGGATTATGTGAAACAAAAATATTGACGAATTTGATGATAAATAAAATTAGGATTGTTATAACTCGAAAAATTTATAGTAGGTGATCTTACGATTGTGCAATGAGAAGATGCACGAAATTGATGATTAACAGGTATAGAATTTGAGAAAAGTCAAAATGGACGAATGTGTGATTGAGATTTTATGACTCATGATTTGAATCGAAATTACGATTTATGATCGATGGATTATGACTGGTGATTTTGTAATCGAGGTATACAAATTTGGACTGATAGGTCTATTAAATGAATTGAGGATTACGTGTTTAAGAGTTGTGAGTTTGTGTTGTTGAACCATTTCGTAATCGAGGATGATCGTGAATGGAATTACCTTAGAAATGGCTTTGTTGAATGACTCGGATCCCTTTCACTGGATGCTGCGAATGTGAATAGAAAAAATCTATGCTTGAAGTTTAGAAATCGGAGTGATATGAGATTGGACAGGAAGACCCTATATTATTGACTACGGTTTGACCTTAGAGTTGGGGGTGAGTATTTTGATATTCTTGTTTGGGAATGGTGATCCCAACACTGACTTTGACTTTAGCCTAGTGAAGATAGCCTAGCGATTAGGCAGACGTCCTTGTGTCGAGAGATAGAATTGTGCAATCGACCCTAGTGAGAATTGCCTTGATAGATTATGGAACTGGGGTAGCTAGTTATAGATTTGAGACTTGAAAAGTTGGACAGATGATCTTAGGATGTTTTGAATTATCGATAGAATTAGATTGAATGATAAAATTGGACATTGATGTTTGGTTAACATGATGATTCAATTATGTGGCGTCATAATCTATCACGAGCCTTGGCTGAAATGCATATATTTTGGGGGACGCCTTAAATATATGCACGATCCAACTCAAGTGGTATCTCGAATTCAAATGAGACTGAAGGGAGGATCGAGATGTGATAAGATAAATTTGTGAAATTATATGCTTAGAAAAAATTTTGATGAAGGATTGATCAGATGAGTTATCCTATGTTGACAAAATAAAAGCAAAAAGTTTACTTGGTCGGATTAGAAATGTATTATCCTGAATAAGATTATAGTCGAAAAAATAAAATCGAGTTGTGTATAATATGATATTTGGATTTTGATTGGTGGTTTTATGAGTTAGAAATATACGAAAAATAGAACGTAGATGATGCGAACGATAACTTCGAAAGATAGTGGAATTGGTTAGCAATAATTGAGTATCTAAACGTGAAATTTTGATTGAGGCTTTGATGTTGTCTGGTACTAAAGATTGGTTGGGAAGTTTAACTTGAAGTCTTGAGGACTATCGGGAATTGGTTAAAGGGATAATACTGGATTTTGACTAGATTATGGGTTGGTCCATTTGATTAGGTGTTAGATTCAGAATGATTAAAGATATCGCCCGGGTGGGTTTGCCCTAGGGTTAACTTGCCTATATGCAGCGAGACATAGTTGCCCCATGTATTGGAAATATAACAGTACGAGGCGCATTATGGATAGAGACATGACTTGATGATTATGTTGTGAAATAGTTAGCTTGTCTAAATTGACTTAGTGTTCGACAAAATTGACTAAGGCGCGGAGCGTGACTCTGATTGATGAAACGAATAGGAAGTGTGTTCGAAAGATCCTTAATAATGCCAGGTGAATGCAAGTTAAGTCTAAGTGAAAGTTGATGAATGTATACTCAGTATGTATTAAGGATAAAACTTTTTCTGAGTGGTGTATAATGTAGTACTCCACCCCACTCAGGTCAACCGGAGGAATCGAACGCAACGAAGTTTGGACTTAGCCATGCAACGGCTTGCTCGAAGTCCCGCCCGGTCGAGGCAACTCCTCGTTCAGGTGGGTGGCTTTGATGAACTTGCCTCAGCTTAGCCTTCACACTAATAAATGAATATTTTTAATTGCACTGAGTAGGTATGTTAATAATAGAGATGAACCCACATAGCTAAAGTGAATAATCTCGCTTTGAGTCAAATGTGTATAGAATATGGAATGGTTAACTTGTCGCCTAGATATCACTCTACGGTGGCTTACAAAGTTGGCACTCGGTCCTTCGATCCCATAGCTGGGTAACAGAGACGACTTGGGCAAGTAGGTGACATTTACACTGGCACATAGACTATCGACTCGTGGTCATAGTCTAGATGTTTCCACGGTCGCATTGCTTATCATAGCATACACGCCCCACGATTTCAATATGGACCGTACGATTTATGGTATGGGTTAAGGCACATAAGAACATGGTTGTTCAAGTTGAGCATGTGCACATCCCCACAATTTTAAGGCTCATTATATAGAGTATGACACAGTTTTACGGCACTTTAAAGGAACACACTTGTTCAAGCTAAGCATAAGGCTATCAAATAGTCATTTTCTGTGTTTGAGTTAGAAGGTAGGTAACATGGAAAGTTCACGCGACCATTTCTCGTCGAGCCACTCCCTGATTTGGGAGCTGTAACGCCTAGTCCCAAAGTACATAGGACTAGGAGGTCATACACATGCCAGCTACGTATCGAGAGGACTCCAGCCCAGCTCAAATACGTATAAGCTATCTGTAAGGTCAAGTATAATGTCTATAGGGTCCAGTCAACTATATCTCAATCCATCCACATAATATAACAAACATTATCGAACCAAGCGCACTACGGTTGATCAGACCGTAATACAATGATTCTAGAATAGATAAATGTGTTAGAGTGGACCCCAATAATATATGTATTATGAACATCTAGAAGAAAGATGAAGCTTGTAAAATACTAGGCTATAAAACAGCATGGGTCAATATATGACAAAATATAAATATGAAGAATATGATAACATCATCAACTAAGTATACCTTAAGTCTTGGAGAAGCACTCATCATCCAGCAATGCATTCTATCTCGATAATGTTATCAATACCTGGAAAGATCACTAGGTCCTCAGGAGACTAGCAAGATACATATAAAAATGCCTATCTAACAGTATAACATGCATAAAGGAAACCAGGATAGAAACAAAGAATGACTAAGCAACAATGAAACATGGATATAAGAAAAACTACGCATAAATAAACTGCTGGAAAGAAAACAGGTATTAGCTACCAAGTTCCTACGTGAACACATGGCAAGAAGTCAACGAATAACCAAACCCTCACCTATGTGTGGACTCTCAGGTTTGAAAAAACAACTAACCCTCGCCCCTGCGTGGACCTCTCAGGTTAGCTTCAAGCAATCAACCCTCGCCCCTGTGTGGACTCTCGGGTTGAGAAAAACGAAAATAGGAATATCAGTTCACTTATGACGCACTCGTCCTACAACACGGTACGACTCAGTCAAGGTACAGGTGATAACATATCCAATATGAACTATAATGACAACAGTGAACAAAGACGATATGTGAATGAGACCCGCAAACTAGTATGCATAATATGAAAGAAACTTATCTCAACACTCGACCAAAGAAACTAGATAATGACATGTATCAAGGGAAAGAACATGTGCATGTAAATAAATTGTAAAGAAATGTAAGGTATACTTGCCTAGTGATAGCAAAAAGTCCCATAAAAAACTCATCAAATCAAAGAGCCACAGAACCTGAACTCCCGCAACGCCTCCGGATACAGGAACAGACATCACCAACATTTTTGTCATAATAAATGTCTAAGTTTGACTACCCGTAAGTCCAATTCTGGACACAGGGGCAAACGATAATTTTGGATCAAAACGTATCCATCATTGGACCCACTTTGCACCGAAAAGAGTGTCATAGCCTATGGTCTCTAAAGTTAATAAATTATATACTACGAGTCCAGTTTTTTGATAAGAACTCATGGTATGTCCATATTTGGATACCGATGATCGTTCACAAAATCACCCGTTGAGTTGGGCCGTGGGCCTGCAAGAATAGCGTTCTGGTTGACCTTCTCAGAATCAGACCAAACTTGGCTCACATGATCAAAAAATGATTCGAGTCCAGTGGTGCAAGTTTGTCGTGAGGTGACGAACATGCACAAAGTAATTAAAGTTTTTACAAAGGCCCGATACGGTGTACCTTGACCGATACGCCTCAAATTCGTCGCGCACCACACAATCAAATCGAGTTCCGTCAAAGCCCACACGTCTGCAACATTCGTCGCGTCTTTCGATGCCTTCGGGCTGCGACTAGCTCGTCCATTTGTAAGGACGGACCCCGTATCAGAAAAATTCTAAGTTTTTAAAACAATTTTAAACATGCTTTTCTTGACTTTTCTAATAATTTAATTCTCGGCATAATTACTAGAATTAAAAGTAATAAAAGGGTTTTTAGTCCCGATTATGTTATCTAAATATCTGTTTAAATAGATTTCAAATAAAATTCATAGATTTTCAACAAATGGCCTTCCAAAACAGGGTATTGGGACAATTATTAATGTCTATTTTTGGGACAGTTTTTCTCGATTTTTGAAGGGATTTTTTTTGGCCAATTAGAATGAATTATCAACTATGTTTCATAACCTAGCCTTCGCGTAGGATCAAACAAATCAGAAAACAATTGAGAATATGAGAAGAAATTCGAGTGGAAAGTTAGGTACCTCACGATAAAAAACTGCTGCACTGTCGCTGCTGTAGTGGCCGCTATCGCGCGCGGCCGCCTGCTGGTGGAGCTCCGACGGTGTGCAGCCGTCCTTGGTGGTCGCTAGGGTAGGGGAAATTGCAGGGATTAGAGTTAGGGTTTTGTTTTCTCTTATTCTCTCTCTC
>JANAVB010031219.1:2675822-2843322 GCA_029216955.1 Iris pallida
TATATCAAGTTGGAGGTGGACTTGCCTACTTCAAAACTCATGAAGGACGCTTCGAAATATTGGCATTTTTTGTGCTCCAAAAATCAAAGCTACGAAAAAGCACATCTATATTCATTGTTTAGAATAAAATATAATCTAATGAATTAAAATCATATAAAATAAATAAATAAATAATTTCCAAAAATTAGGGTACTTATAGGAGCTGAATAGAGGTATGGAAAGGAAAGCAAGAAAAAATACTAGTTTGAGTTATATGATCGGTTAGGTAGGGGCCATTGCATGATCGTTGGACAACTTGTCAACAAGGTTTCGCATCCTAGGATGGTAACTTGGGGCCACAGGACCGATCTAGCCCAGGAGGAAAGCAAGATAGCTAAGCTGGATTGTACCGCTCAGGTGATTCAAGGATTTTGACGGGGCTCGCTACCGCATCGGACGACCTTGTCTACGCTAGGCTATAAAGTCCAAGTAGAACTGGGGGCGGTAATCTTTCATATAGATGAGTCAGTGTGCTGAGCAACAATCTGCATGCATGGTGTCGGTTGAGTCATAAGAAGTGTAAGTATGACACGAACGAGTCAAAAAATTTGTGCACGGTTTGTAACACAATAATTATGGAGCTTAAAATTTGGCTATAGTAGATACACGTGCTTCAGCATGAGATATGGAGTCGGGCGTTTGAGCCATTGACACAAGTTTATGAGTTCATGTTTGAGTCGTTTGAAAGGACAAGTAAAAGAGTATGATTAACGTTGCTACGAGGCACAACGACGATGTTATTGCACAAGTATGGGTTTTATGGCATGGTCTTGATATCGCAACACAAAGTAGGCAAGTAATGTATATCTTAGAATTGATGCTAAGGCAAGATTAGAAAGACCTCAAAAGAATAAGTTGCACTCACTAAAACAACATGTTGGTTTTGTATGGGTGGACGAGGGGCTTACTCACCAGTACGGTTGTGTACTAATATCCCTCCAGTTTTCATGTACAGGTTCAGGTATCAACACGCTCGGGACGTGTAACCACCACTTTTCAGATGAGGGCTATTTTTGACTTTTCTATTTCTACTTATTATTGTGAATTAAAATTATATTTTGAATGATAAATTAATTTACAATAACTAGTCATTATATTTTTGGATTAATTATCTATAATATTGGATATAGTGCATATATTTCTATTGAATATGATTAGTAGTTATCCATTAGTTAGAGTAGTTGTTAGTAACCAGAGTGAACCTAATTAATGAGACTAGACAAGTATCAAATCACATTTTTGTTAGACTCTAATTAGCCTCTAGCTAGACTAGTAATATTAATTAGGAAATTGACTAAACACCTAATTAGGAAGGAAGGCCTCTTCCTAATCTTGTCATGACTAAATAGGAGGGCTTGGTGGACATTATCATTAGCCATGACCCTAAATTAAACCTAATAGGCAGCCCACTTTTTATTTATAGCCTTATTTCATCTTCTTCCTCCTCCTTTCATTCCAAATCCTAACCCTAATTAGAAGCTTTTTTCCAAATTGTTCCTACCACCAAATTTTCTCCAAATTGATCCAAATTCGTTCCATTCTTTTCCCCATGGAGAGTAGAGGGCTCTAGAAGCAAGGCTTGGAAGGTTGGAGCACTTGGAGCTTGAGGACTTTTGGATCTTGGAGCTTTTTATTGGGAATCCATCTCCCAATAGGTAAAATGCATTCTAAACCCTTTAATTCGTATTAGATAGTATAGATGCATCAAATAGGAACCTCCATGCATTAGGTTTGCCAATGGTGAGGAGTTTAGACTCTTCTCTTTTTATTTGAGAATTTTTTTCCTTTGTATTTTAAACCCATTTTGGGAGAAATCCGAGAATGATATTTTTAGGACTTGTGAATAGGTTTATTAGGTCCTAATTGTGATTTAGAACATGTGGGTATGCTTCGGGTCAAGTTTGGATCTATTGGAGTGTGTACCATGGCATATCTTTATATGCAAGCCAAGTGTTTGACAAATTGTCCATTGGACGCATGTGGCTCTAAATCTCACATGAACCCTTGTTCTAGCTAGGTTTGGTATATAGATTGCTTAATGTATATATACATACTCATATATATAATTATATTGGCATATTTGTAGAAAGGGGACTTTGTGGACTGTTGTTGGGTTACAAATGAAATGTGTGTATATGTAACCTTGAGAGGTATCAAGATGTAGCTTGGTTAGAGTGGAGGGAAGGACAGAATTGAATTGTACTGTTATTGAGTGATGAGGGTTACCTAAATTAATTTGGGTCAGTCCCATACCTCGCATCAATCAGTGGACAGTTTGCATCAGTCCTCATTGATTAGGCAGTCCCATTCCTTAAATTCAGCCCTTACCTTCATGTAAATCAAGTTATAGTTAGAAGGGGATAGGGGCTTTACTTCATGGTTTTGTATCACTCTTTTAGTATCAGTTTTATTAATATAGGGGATGACCTCAGTCTTAATGTTCAGTCCTCGGCTCTTTGTTCAGTCCCTACCTCATGTTTTGTTCAGCTCAATAGTTCAGTCCTATATTAGGATTAACTGTGTCAGACTTATGACACATGGTTCAGCCCATACTTTATTATGATCAGCCAGTTTGAAGAAGGGGTTTAGTTGCGTATTATTTCAGGAAAGAAAGGGGGGAAAGTAATGAAAGGTAGCAGCAACAGCAGCTTGCTGTTGGGAACAACAAACATGGCATTAGCAGCAGAGGACAGGGCCTCCTGCAGTAAAATAGGCAAGGCCATTGGCCTATGTGAAGGACGAAAAGGGTGAACTGTGAACACATTAGGGTGTGTGTGAGTGTGCCTCTATGATAATTTGTGTGTGTGTTTATAGAGGGGGAACTTATGTGTTATAAATTAGCTAACTGTTGTTAAAAATAGGAGGAAACTGACATGTTAATACATGTGGTGTGTGTAGTGAAGTAGGGTCGAACTATTGGCCATAAGTGCATAAGTATCATAGAGGAATGAAGGGGGTTTGAACTGCTGCCTACAGCAGCTATATATATGAAGAGGGGTAAAGCATGTAAATAAAGTACCAGTATAGAGGGCTAATTGTATATTTCTTTCAGTTAACTGTTAAGTAGAAAAGGGCATTTGAAGCTATCTTTGTGTATCAGTAACTAAGTAGTCTTGTACCATATTGTTGTTTAGTCAACTGATAGGTTAGCCCATGTGCCATCAGTATATGGAAGAGGCTACATGTATTAGTTTTATAGGAGATTCCCAGTCATGATATGGGGTACCAGTTGATAGGTAAGGGGGTTAGGCTCGGGTTATGGCAGTAACCTGAGGTCGGGCTAGGAGACTCATAGCAACAGCCAACTGATGTAGAGGAAGGAGAGTAATATGAAGTGCCTAGCGTATCAGTTGAGTGAGTAGAGGAGAGT
This sequence comes from Iris pallida, assembly GCA_029216955.1. NCBI lineage: Eukaryota > Viridiplantae > Streptophyta > Magnoliopsida > Asparagales > Iridaceae > Iris > Iris pallida. The sequence goes on from JANAVB010031219.1 coordinate 2,679,232, forward strand.
TACCTACATGTAGTGTCAGTGTCCTTATCGTGTCTGTGAGGTGTGGTGTATGTCCTAAGTGGCATGTGAGAGGGGTGTGAGTAGGTATCATGGCTTATGAACCATTGGGAGAGTGTAGGCAAGAGGGGTCCATAGGGAGCAGAGCTTGGCTTATCCTTCATTTAGGTAGGCAATGAGAAGGGGGTTTGGCTATGGCCTTACCCAGGCCTGGGTAAATAGGTTAGGCAGGGACTTGAGTGACTAGTGTGTGTCAGTCACTCGAGAGTGAGTGAGAGGACTGCACAGGGGTGCCTATGACAGGGGTTCACCCCTCTGTTCGAACAGCAGGCCTTTAGGCCAGTACCTGGAGTACAGTGATGCACATGCCAATGTTGGCCTAAGTGAGGAGTGCATTGATGGCTAGTGTTGCTTGTCTAGTGCAGGCCAGTGTCTTGGCATTAGGCCAGTGCCTATGTGTCCAAGAGAGAGTGGATGTGACAGTGGGCTATGTGTCTAGTGTCTAATTCATGTGTCAGTGGTAGCAGCCAGTGAGAGAAGTGAAGGTTTGTGAGAGTGAGGAAAAAACTTGTCAATGTGACAGTGAGAGTGAGGGTGAGGGTGAGGGTGAGGGTGAGGGTGAGGCAGTGAGATAGGTCAGTGAGTAAAAGAGAAGGGAGTTAGTGTAGACAATTAATGTAATGGGTGTGTATTTGTGTTAAGGTGGTATTAAGGTGGTAGGTAATGTTATAAATGAGGGTTAGATATAGGTAGGAATAGGTATTAGGTATTACCTATGGATAGGTAATATGATATTAAGGTAATTGTCTAAGGATAGGCAATTACCCATATGTTAGAAAAAAGGACATTACATAGAATAGATTACCTGGAATGGTAGGTAATGTTATTACTAGGGTAAGGTAACATAGATGGGCTAACCTAGATGTAGGGTAAGGGGGTTATCCTATATGCAAGAATAGGTAATGGCCATTAGAGGGCAGTGTGGGTTATGAGTTAACCTAGGTAGGTATATAAGTTAGTATAGATAATATCCTAGTGTGAATGGTTTACCTAGTGTAGGTAATATAATAGGTAGGTAATATATATGGGAATAGGCTAACTTAACCTAGGTTAGACCTACTTTTGACCCCAGTTAACAGGTTTGACTCTAAAAGTCAATCGTTAAGTCAAATTGACCTAGTTTGATCCCGGAAGCTTTGTTTTGACTTAGTTTGACTAGTTTTGACCTAGTTTGGCTTCCATGACCTAGAAAAGGCCTAGCAGCATACAATTAGTGCATTAAATTTGTTGTTTACTCTATAACACCAAGTACTCTGTATATCTCATATATTGGTTTCTGTGACACCACTTTGGGCATCGATCCACATTTATTGCTCAGGACTGCAGGCGAGTATATTCTCTGATAGTTTTTATTTATCTGATGATTATTATGATTCAACTTCTAGTATAGTATTACATGATTCTCTGACACGACACGGGTCAGTATTTCTGGATCCATTATATGCGACACACGTATGATACTTGTCCGGCCTCTATTTTTGTGTAACCTCACCTTTTAATTTTATAGAATTTTAAAGTTTTCCCTAATTTAGATTTAAATGGAATAAATAAATTCTTATTTTCCTATGATTGTCTAATTTGAGGAAATGATTTGAATTAATTAGCATGAGTGTTGATTTACTAGTTAGTTATAACTAACTTGAGTGGTCCCAAGTTTTCTAACTACCTTTCTAACATACATAACCAATTCTCGACAACCTATAACCAATTGTTATAACAAACTTTTGTATTGGTCTGCAAATTCTCAAAATTTTGGAGTATTCGATTGTAAAAATTCTATTATTCTTGGCTTGACTATAAAAATCAAGTATGGAGAGAGAATAAACCATTCCCTCATTTTTCCACAGCCGAGCTCTTCTTTCCATATTCTATTCTTCATTTCCCCAATTTTCCTCTGCGGTCGAACCCTAACCCTAATTCCGAAGCTGACCATGGAGGAGACGGCGATCCTCACCACCGGCGACTGAGCGGATCTCCATCGACCCGCCACTTCGACGACAGCAGCCATGGCGATTCCCTCCCCAAACCGTGCCGGCGACTGAGATGTCGGTGCGGAGCCACCCCTTCGGCAGCGTATTCCAGCAACGAGCACCATCACTCCACCACGAGATTCCTCTCCAACGGTGTTCGTTTCTACGACAACGATGACCACGACGTGTCGGGCTCCTTCCCGACGACAGCGAGGCAACTCCCTAGGAGACGAGCCGGCGACAGCGGCAGCAAACGGCGAGACAAGTATCAACGACAACGATAGCTTGGGGATCCACTCTTCCTCCGGCGATCTTCGTTCTTCCATCGACGATGTACTTTCTCTGAAGGATCTTGAGCACGGCACAGCTGCGAATTACTCGGCAAGGTGGTGAGTTCTTATTGATCTTCTCTTCCTTGGACTGTTCCTTTATTTGATCGATTCTAATCAGATCAGTCGATCGAATTGATGGTTGATAACCTTATTTTATCCTCAATTTGATTGAGTTTGAATTGTCTTATTCTTGAATTGCACTGATTCATGAATTGATCGCTCATTTGAATTCATTTCCTATTCTGGACACCAGGTGTTCGTTGGATTGCTGTTGAGGACGTACCGAGCTGATCTGGACACGAAAAAACTGTGTCTGACTCATTGGGACAGTGTCTTCTCTCCTTCCAGACCTGATACTTCTGCTCTAGTATGTTCTACTCTCTTATGTTGTAGACACATTCATTCTGTGCTTTGCGTTGATTAGAGTCTTGGTCAGATTTGAAGTCGGGATGCGGGGTTGCAGTTCTGTTCGTGTCATATGTACGTGTCCGATGTCGTTTGTATCTAGCCGTTGTGTGCGTGACTGGGGGTGTTAGAGTAGGGACGGATTAGATGTGGTACCAAGGCTTGGGATATGCGGGTGTCTGCATTGTTTTGATTTGAGTATTTGATTTGAATGTATAACTGGACACTTGAGATTTGAACGTTGCTGAGAATTCAAGTTACAAATGGGAATGGAGTAAACTTTAGAATCTAAAGTGTGTTGGTTGGGTTTCTTTATAACTATAAGTTTTGTATATTTTTTATAGTATATATGCTGCTGCTTCCAGTTAAGAAGATCCAGTCAGTTGCAATAAAGTTGTGCGTGTGTCTCTGTTTTAAAGCTTGATGATTTCTTGCTATACAATTTATATGTGGGTGATAGTTAAAGGTTGCTGGTGGGGTTGAACTCAATTTGCATTTATTCCATTCCTCTTGAATGTTGATGCAGTAGTGTGAAGCCAAGGGCAGGCCATATTGTTTGGTCTGAGTTCTAGACGTAGTCATTTAATTATATGATTTGCTGAACCTGAAGTCCTCTATGCGCGCGCGGGCCGGAATGACGGAGAACGACAGTAACATGGCAGCGACCACCCGACTTTACGGGTACATATCTCCTCCATCGAGCAACCAATGCACGAATCGATTTTTCAGGTACGATCCCGACATAACCCCCGTCCATCATCTTCAAGTAAAATGATTTATAGTGCGTTAGTGTGACGTAGAAATCGAACCAAAGTTCGGTAAAAACCTGTTCGAAAACAGGGCAAATACAGTCCGATCACCCACGTTTGAAGATCGATTTCGATCGAGCTAACGCCAGATTAGAAAATCTATTTGAAGGTAGTCCTAGACAACATATAGGGATTCATAACCCCTTTTATGGATTTGGAAATCATCGACTACGTGTCGAGAAATCGAATCCCAAACTTTGCCAAAACTTGTTTTCAAAACTTAGAAAATTCGTCGATACGACGTCCGTCCCGCCAAACCGGGCGACGTGGTCGCGAACTGAAGGCATCGAAAGGTGCGTAACGGCTTCTTGGTCATGTGGGCTTTGACGGAAATCAAATTGGTCGCGTGTGCGCGACGAATTTGGTACGTATTCGTCGAAATTCACCGTATCGACCTCTGTGCAAATTTCTCAATTATTTTGTGCACGCTCGTCAGATCGAGACGAAACTAGCGCCAACAGGACCATATTGTTTTTTTGGTCCTGTATGCCAAGTTTGGTCCAATTCTGAGACAGTTGATCGGATCACCGTTTTGCGGGCCCCACGATCCAATTCAACGGGCAATTTTGTGCACGGTCCACCAAAATCCAAAATTGGATATACCGTTGGGTTCGTATCATCAAAACGAATCCGTAGAAATATAGTTTGACGACTTTAGAGACCATTGACCCTGGCACGTTTTTCGGTGCAAAATAGGTCTAACGGCGTATATCGTTTTGGTCCAAAATTATCGTTTTGCCCCTGTGTCCATAATTAGACGTAAGGACAGGCAATCCTAGCTAATTTAACTATTCTGAGAATGTTGGCAATCTCTGTTTTAGCTTTCGGAGACGGTTATGATGATTTGGACTTATCGGCTTACTAGTTGACTATATTTTCTTGGATCTGCGTACAACCTCCAGGCAAGTATACCTTGCCTTTCTCTACAGTTTTATTTACATGCATTGTATTTCTTAGTTTTGGTTGTTATGGACATGTGCTTTTCGTATTATATTCTTTTGAGTTGTTTTCATTGCATATAGCCATGTTCATGTTTGGTCTTGTGGTTCACACTTGGAGTTTCTCGTCAGTACCTTGCTTGAGTCGTGTCATAGAACGAGTACGTGTAATTAAACTGCTAAATCCTTAATATTGTTTTCTTGGCACCAGAGAGTCCAAACTCGGAACGAGGGTGTTTTTCTTGATTTGTTTACATCCGTGAGTCAACACTCGGGACGAGGATGTCGATTATTTACACCAGAGAGTCCACACTCGGGACGAGATTGTTGACTTGACTTGCACCAGAAAGTCCACACTCGGGATGAGGGTGTTCATATCAGAGAGTCCACACTCGGGACGAGGATGTAGTACTTGTACCAGAGAGTCCACACTGGGGACGAGGGTGCCTTGTCGCGAACTAACTAGAGAGTCCACACTCGGGATGAGGGTTAGTACTAACCAGAGAATCCACACTCGGGACGAGGGTTAGTATTTAGTTCAAACCCGTGAATCCACACTCGGGATGAGGTTTTGGTTCTTCCATTGATCTCGTGTTCATTGTTCGCTCGGCAGTTTATTTACGCGTAGTTGTTCTAGTGTTCGTGTTCGTAGTCATTTGTCGTGTTCCTGTTTTTCTTGTTTATTTTCTTGCGCATGATAAAACTGTTAGATAGGCATGTATATTATGTATCTTGCAATGTCCTCTGAGGATCTGATGATCTCTTCAGGTTTAGCGATTGCATGGAGTTAGCTAGTAGTTCTGGATGGCGGAGGATTTACGGTTCTTGTGGGATTCAGGTATCATTATTACGTTTGTTATCCTTTCGTGCTCTACATTCCTTATCATAAGTTATCCTATTTATCGATTCAGTTTGGAGACTCTTGTTATTTTTCTTGGAGTCTCATCGGACATATATGCTAGTGGGCTGCAGACTACGACACGTAGTGTTTATTCATGTTTCGTACACTTATTGTAGATTTGAGATATAGATTTGTTTTGCCATGATTTGGCAGTATACCATAGTCTTGACAGCGTTTACGTATTCGAGAGGGGCTGGAGTCCGCTCGATACGTAGCTGGCTTGCTCACGTGCTTGCATCCGAAAAGTGGGTGTGGGTCGTGACAAGCTCAAGGTTACAGGCTTAGACTAAAGGGGCTGATTTTGGTTTCTTTCTATATAATTTTATTATAATGGGAGTCTGGTTCAGAATGTTGGACTTGATTTTGTGTTGAGTTTGGCAACTAAGTAGTTGGACTTGGGATGAAGATGTAATATTATGTTCGATTGGTACCAATTATGATAAGTCATTGGGTTTAGTTCCATTTTGCTAGCTTCAAATTTGTGTATAAGAAAGTTAGGCCAGGCTTGACAAATTGATTTTTTAATAATCTAAAACTCTAATTTCTATTTGTTTGGTCCATCTATTTAGTCCAGTAAGGTCTAACATGGCAGTGGACCCTTGCTTAGTATGTAGTAATTAAGCTAGTTAGATAAGTGTATAGGAATTTAGCATTGTTATACCTAGTGACTTTTACATTGACCTTAACCAACTAGTAATCTATTAAAACAGTAGGACATCCAGCTCCCTTGATTACCCATACTTTTTTGGAGCAAGGCAAGTACTTTTTATGGTTTTGTGCATTTACATATCTTGTACTTCTCTTGATGACACAATGTGACACAATATCTTGTACCCTTGTACTTTCCTGTTCTTGTACTTGTGTCGGGGAGGGGAAATACACTAGCTATATGACCAAACCCCGGTTCTAATATTCATGTAGATAGCTTAGGCCTCATATCGTGCACGCGGGTCCTAAGCCGTACCGATATTCATATACTCCTGTACATATTGATGTACTCATCCCAGTCGGTCACATAGGCTAGTTGTATTTCAAATATTGTGCACATGTCATGTCTTGTACTTCAGGTTCATGGTTTACATTCTTGTACTTTATTTCCTTTACTTATATTCTTGTACTTTTATGTTCTTTCTTGTACTTTATATTTTATGTTCTCATGTACTCATTTTCATATCATGATGTTCTTGTTCATTACCTAGAATTGTACATTGCTCCTCTCCTGACTGGATATGTTGCAGGTGTACTTGCAGGATATTTTTCTACCTTATGGGCCAGAGCCTGGGATCTTAGCTGAGCATGATGGAGACATGACTTAGCTAGAGGCTTCAGGTTTAGACTGTTTAGCTTTACTCCTAGATATTATTTTCTTAGATTTTATAGCATATTTTATTCATGTTGATTATGGTACCTTTACGTTATATCATCTTGTGGATTATGGTGATCTTTCTGGGATCGTTTTATAGATGTTGTGATTGTGCACATTCATGTTTATCTGGTACAGCTTACTTTATTGTGTCTAACGACGAAGGTTGGGCATGTCCGACTCGTATCCGATTATTCGAAAGCGGATCGTAACATGGTTTTAGTGGTGGCCCATGCAGGTCTATCCTAATAGTACTTAGGTATTAGAGTACTAATGGGGGACTTAATTAAACTAGGAAAACTTGATCACATCATAGGAAATCGGGTATATCGGGTATATTAACATTCTATAAACACTTATTATTTTTAGGATTAGGACATTTTAACAGTTTTTTGTTTTTTAGATAATTCAAACACGCAACACCGGAACGGTTGTTCTACCTACACTTGAGGGCTCCTGTCACGCCCCAGAACCAGAATACTGGAGAGCGGGGGCGTACATATCCAGCTACGTATATTGAAGTGCAACCTACCTCGCTATACGGTCACGGCTGTCTAGATACATCAGGGTTTAACTACAAGCCAACAGTCTCCTATGGTCATGAACAAGCCTATTGTCTCAATCTCAAGCAAGCAATAATAGTTACAAGATGTCAGAGCACCAAATATATAATAGCAAGGCGTCCCATATATTACATATTCGGATAATCATAAAGCTAGTCGTACAAAATGTCATGACTAGCAAGAGTTTCAGTCATACATGATCAACCCTAGGATTTGCCAACCATGTTACAGCCCGTAGGCAGACAATAAATAAGGTACAATACGAGCTAACACGTGCTCGCCGGCTAAACGCCTCAAAAGAATAATTTTATAAATAAGTGAGAGGACAAAAAGAAATCCATTCGTTGCCAGGGTTACGTCTGGTGGTCACCATCTGGCTGGAAGACAGGTGGATCCTCTGGTGCTGCTCCGATATCTGGCCACACAAAACCAGCTGGGTCAGACCCCAGAAAGAGCAAGTGCCACAAAGGAGGCTTCACTTAGGAACTAAAACCAGCATATCACAATAGAATATTAAAGATAATAAATAAAGAACTGATAATAATAGAGATAACAACAGTAAACTGAGTACGAGAAAACCATTCAAGTAGCCAGGTCACAACCCTTAAACCAAACAAGGACCGGAGTTGTAACCCTTCACCTAAATAGAAACCCGTCTCAAATACTATTGGTACATTGAAGACAATAAACGAAAAGATGACACAGAACTGCTCCAGGAGCCAGGTTACAACCCTTAAAGCAAACAAGGACCGGGGTTGTAACCCTTCGCCTAAAAAGAACTGGACCCCTGATCTTTATTGCTAAGGCCGGTATAAATAATCTTGGTATTATGGTAAGGTAAAACATGACGAACATGGCATGGGATTGCAATAAGACAAACGAAGAGAGGACACAGAACTGCTCCGGGAGCCAGGTTACAACCTTAAACCAAACAAGGACCGGGGTTGTAACCCTTCGCCTGAACAGAACTGGACCTCCGATCGTTATTGTAAAGGCAAGCATCAATAATCATGTCATGTCACAATCTTGCACAGGATCAGGATAAGACTAAGCTGGAATAAACTCCATCCAATCAATCACAGCCAATCAAGAGTACGGCTTGATACTTTTAACTAACTAGGGTTATCACAGGCCTAGTTACTAGCAAGATACAATGAGATTATCCCAACAGCTACATACCCTGCAGACCATCTAGTTATCCAGGTCGAATATCCGTTTATGAAGAATGCAACACGTGACTGTGTGCTGGAAATGTGCCCTACTCGTCGGTAGGCTACAAGTCCACTTAATGCGTCCAGATAACGGGATTGTCTGTAGCTGGGAATCTCTTCATGTCTACTGAATTATTCTAGTTTATTAGCCTTAGTCAATTACTGTTGGTATCCCTGACCGTGGTACTCAGGGATCTCTATCCTAGACATGATGCAAGACAGTACCAGTTTATTTGTACAAACACAATCGCCCACAGTGTCCAGGTCATTCATACTTGTCATGTCAGGCTAGCTGTCGTAACAGCATGTCAAGGTTATCATGTTGGTTACTTTTCCAGAGTGCGTCACGACGGGCCACTATCATGTTCTATCCCTACATTATCATGTTGTGTTCCAAAATATAACCCTGCCATGAGGGTTGCCGCAAAAGACTGGCCGCATGAGTTGTCGCAAAAAAGTTGGCCGCATGAGTTGCCGCATAAAGCTGGCCGCATGAAGTTGCCGCATAAAGTTGGCCGCATGAAGTTGCCACATAAAGCTGGCCGCATGAAGTTGTCGTAAAAGTTAGCCGCATGTGTTGCCGCAAAAGCTAGCCGCATGAAGTTGCCGCAAAAGCTGGCCGCATGAGTTGTCGTAAAAGCTGGTCGCATGAAGTTGTCGCAAAAGCTGGCCGCATGAGTTGCCGCAAAAGCTAGCCGCATGAAGTTGCCGCAAAAGCTGGCCGCATGAGTTGCCGTAAAAGCTGGCCGCATGAAGTTGCCGTAAAAGCTAGCCGCATAAAGTTGTCGTAAAAGCTAGCCGCATGAAGTTGCCGTAAAAGCTAGCCGCATGAGTTGCCGCAAAAGCTAGCCGCATGAGGTTGCCGCAAAAGCTGGCCGCATGAAGTTGTCGCAAGAGATGGCCGCATGAAGTTGCCGCAAAAGCTGTTGTTCTTCTCCAAGATCCGAGAAGAAGAACCATGGCTTCAAAGCTCCATTAATCTTTCATTTAAAGTCAAAATCAGGACTTCCATAGGTCAAAATGGGGTAGAATGAAATTCTCTACAACATGGAACCATCAAAACTTGGAAATAACAATGTTAAGTAGATCAAAACCCAAGAAATCCGAAAATACTATAAACTTAGATCTACACAAATTGAGCCATGGAAATTAGAAATGCTAAGTACTAAAGTGTGTTAGAATCTCGAGAGGAAGAGAATAGAACAATAAAAATGAAGTTCCTTCATGAAGCAAGCTACACTTGCCTAAGCTCTCTCTCTCTCCTGGTGGTTGAAGAAGTAATGGTGGAGAAGAAGAAGTAAATGAAGAGAGAGAATAAGGGAATGGGTAATAAAGGATGATGGTGGTGGTAGGTAGGGGTTCTTCCCCTTGGTTCATGATGAACCATGGCAACCCAAGCCTAGCCAAGCCAACCTAAAATAAAACCCATGAAATGCCAAGATAAGCCAAGCAAGGAATCGTGCAATACAAGATAAAATATGTACACGTATTTCAAAATACGTAATATGAACTATAGGCATTACAACTCTACCCACCTTAAAAGAATTCCGTCCTCGGAATTTAATTAAGAGGCTAGAGGGGCAAGAACAAGCTATACTATTCACAGGCAAGCTATACTAATCAAGCAATCAAGTAATTATTCATGCAAGCAAGGAATCGAAGGCATGAGGCATAAGAAAGATATTATATCTCACGAGTCAAACAGGTCGGGATATCGCGATCGGATATCATCCTCACGCTCCCATGTTGACTCACCCAAAGAGTGATGACCCCAAGCAACTCGGATTAGCTTGATAGTCTTGTTCTTGAGTGTCTTCTCTCTTCGGTCCAATATAGACACGGGCCTCTCCTCATACGAAAGGTTGGTGCCAACAACCAATTCTGAATGATCCAGGATGTTGCTCGGGTGTGGGATATACCGTCACAGTTGGGATACATGGAACACATTCTGCACCCCACATAGCGACGGCGGAAGAGCGAGACGATAGGATACATCTCCTACTCGCTCCAGAATATCGAACGGTCCTATATACCTAGGACTAAGCTTTTTTCGTACGCCGAAACGAATGACGCCAATGATCTCCTGTCTGATATCTTTACCGGGTACACAAAGACACTTCCCATGTCAAAGTGTACCGCCTTCATGGATACATAAATCTGGTCTTCGTCCTACCTCACACTCTGCTCTGAGTTGCTGAAGCTTGGAATCTACTGACTGCGCCATCCGGATCCTCTCGACTATAGTGGACTGAACTTGCATACTGGCCATCAATGCCATACTGGAAGGGATAAAAACTTCTATACCCATCTTCTGAAGATCGGCTAACAGCTCTGGTTGCGTTGTTAGGAAATAAACTCCGGCTCTCCTGCTCAATGCATCTGCAACGACGTTGGCCTTCCCGGGATGATACTGCAGGTTGACATCATAATCCACAAGTAGCTCTAGCCATCTTCTCTGACGCATGTTAAGATCCTTCTGGGTGAAAATATACTTCAGGCTCTTGTGATCGGTGAAAATTTTCACCCTATCTCCGTACAAGTAGTGCCTCTACAACTTAAGTGCAAACACTACTGCTGCCAGCTCTAAGTCATGGATTGGGTAATTCCTCTCATGATCACGAAGTTGTCGTGACGCATATGCTATTACCTTCCCATGTTGCATCAAAACACACCCTAGACCTCTGCCTGAAGCATCGCAATATACTGAGAATCCTCCGGTTCCATCTGGAAGTATGAGAATGGGAGCCGTCATCAAGCCTCGCTTCAACTTCTCAAAAGAATCCTGGCATTTTGTTGTCCAAGCAAACTGCACATCCTTGCAGGTCAACTGGGTCAATGGCGCTGAGATCCGAGCAAAGTCCGAAACAAATCGTCGGTAGTAGCCGGCCAATCTAAGAAAACTGCAAATTTCTGCCACTGTGCTAGGTACCGGCTACGTTTCAATGACCATGATCTTTTGGGGATCCACTTCCAATCCTCCCCTGGTGATGATATGACCCAAGTACAAAATGCGATCGAGCCAGAACTCGCATTTACTAAACTTGGCATACAACTGGTGCTCTCTGAGAATCTGGAGGACAACTCGGAGATGCTGCTCATGCTCCGCCTCACTCTTGCTGTAGACCAGGATGTCGTCTAGGAACACAATCACGAACTGATCCAAATAAGGCATGAAGATACGATTCATGAGGTCCATGAATATGGCCGACACATTAGTGGCTCCAAATGGCATCACAAGGAACTCACAATGCCTATATCTCGATCGAAAGACTGTCTTCGGGATGTCCTGCTCTCTGACTCTGATCTGATGATATCCGGAGCGCAAGTCGATCTTCGAAAACACTGCTGCCCCTTGGAGTTGACCAAACAAGTCATCTATCCTCGGGAGAGGGTATCTGTTCTTGATTGTCACTGAGTTCAAGGTACGATAGTCAACAAATAATCTGGACGTACCATCCTTCTTTTTTACAAGAAGCATCGGGGCTCCCTAAGGCGATCCACTAGCACGAATGAATCCCTTGGTTCTGAGTTCTTCAATCATCATGTACAGTATCTCCAATTCTGACGGCGCCATCCTGTAGACTTTCTCTGATACTGGATTGTCCCGGGGATCAAGTCGATGGTAAACTCGATCTCCCGCTCTGGCGACATCCCTGAAAGCTCTTCTGGGAAAACATCTGGATACTCCTCGACTATCCGAGGTAACTGTACTGCTGTTACTGCCATCCGCAATACTGGAGAAGAAGGTTCAACTTTGCCTCGGGAGAAGGAAAACTTCGACTCACTTGGAATGCTAAAAACAACCCTGCCAATATGGCAGTCTATCCTAGTATACTGGTCCCTCAACTAATCCATCCTTAAGACCACATCATAATCGACCATCGGAACTCTATCAATCTAGCGGGGAACTCTCTACCGCTAACTACGATCCGACACGAGGAAAACACCCTATCTACTCCCGTAAGTCCGTTACCAGTAAGTATATTGAGCCTTACTGATAATGACTCGGGCTCCAGTCCTATCCGTGTCGCGAATCGTACAGACATAAATGAATACGAGGCACCATAATCAAATAATACTGAAGCTGGAAGGGTGTTAACGAGAATAGTACCTGCTACTACCTCACCTGGTGCTATTCCTTCTTCTCCCATGGTCATAGCCAGTACTTGACCATGCCCTCTGGGTACGGGTCCCCTCTGCTGAAAATTCCTCTGCCTGCTCTGGATCAGGGCTTGGACTTGGGTATACTGCTGCGGTCTCTGCTGCTGGAATGCCTGGGCCTGCATCGACAATGGCCTCGGAAACGGGTACTGCAGCTGCTGCTGGACTGGTGCTGGTCCTCTAACTGAAGGACTAGAGAAGGCCGATGAACTCTCCATGTTCGGGCAGTTCCCAACCCTGTGGTCCGGGGCACCACAAACCAAGCACAAACCCTGTGCTCTGCGACACTCTGATACCACATGCCCTGGTTTCCTGCAGTGTGAACATCCCACTGCTGAAGACTGCTTCTGCTTCTGCTGCTGAGGGTACATCAGGGTAGAATGCTGAACCGACGTCACTGAGACCGCCCGCCTTGGAGCTCCAATGGTCAAAGCCCTGGCTGCCGGGGCTGGTGCTGATGACTGATTCATCTGGCCGTGGGATCGCTTCCGACCTTCGGTCCTATCCACGATCCTCTGGGAGGTATACTCGTGCCTCCGAGCTGTTCTCAATACTACATCAAAAGTCTGATGCTCAAACGGCTCAACTGCCAACAAAATCTCCAGGTGGAGCCCCTGCTGGAATTGCTGGACTCTATCGAACTCGGTTGCTACCAGGGTACGAGCAAACCGACTAAGCCTGGAAAACTCGGTCGTATATCCCTCGACCGTCCTGTCCATCTGCTTCAGATTGGTAAACCATGTCTGTAGATCATACCGAGCTACAGCATCAAAATACTTGGTCTGGAATCTCTCCTTGAATAGTGCCCATAAAATATGGGCCACTAATCCATCGGCCTGCGCTGCCCACCAGCTGCGGGCAAGATCTAGTAACTGCAGGCGCACTACGGCCACCTTCTCGTTCTCGAGAGTCCTGGCTGCTTCTAGAATTACCTTTGTGTCCTGAAGCCATGCATCTGCAGCGATCGTATCTTCACTGCCATCGAAGAATGGAGGGTTCAAGCGCTTGAAGCTGTTGGCCGCGCTATTACCCTGATGACCTCCTCTGGTCAAAGCGACTGCTACCGCCTGGTGAAAGGCATCTCCTCGACGATCCTGGGAGGCTAATAATGACCTGATGAGACCCACCAAAGTGCCATCATCAGGCTCTGCAGGTTGGACGGACTGAACTGGTGGCTCTCCTCCAGTAGGCATGACTCTGGAGGCTACACCTGAATGCTGGGCTTGATCTCCAGGTTTAGGCTGGCCCACAGGAGGTACTCCGCCTTGCTGATCGGCAGGTCCAGGAACAATGTCGTTGAAGAAGACGACATAGGGAACAATAAGGAAAGACCAGGACAGATCAACGATACAAGCATGCGATCAGGTCAAGATTTTCAGAGATTTGAAGATAAGAGCAGAGATCAAGGGCGAATACTGATTGAGACATCTATTCGGTAAACCCTCACATATCTTGATTTACAAGACCTGCATGGGCCACCACTAAAACCATGTCACGCCCTAGAACCAGAATACTGGAGAGCAGGGGCGTACGTAGCCAGCTACGTATATTGAAGTGCAACCCACCTCGCTATACGGTCATGGCTGTCTAGATACATGAGGGTTTAACGACAAGCCAACAGTCTCCTATGGTCATGAACAAGCCTATTGTCTCAATCTCAAGCAAGCAATAATAGTTACAAGATGTTAGAGCACCAAATATATAATAGCAAGGCGTCCCATATATTACATATTCGGATGATTATAAAGCTAGTCGTACAAAATGTCAGGACTAGCAAGTGTTTCAGTCATACATGATCAACCTTAGGATTTGCCAATCATGTTACAGCCCGTAGGCAGACAGTAAATAAGGTACAATACGAGCTAACACGTGCTCGTCGGCTAAACGCCTCAAAAAAATAATTTTATAAATAAGTGGGAGGACAAAAATAAACCCACTCGTTGCCAGGGTTACATCTGGTGGTCACCATCTGGCTGGAAGATAGGTGGAGCCTCTGGTGCTGCTCCGATATCTGGCCACACAAAACCAGCTGGGTCAGACCCCAGAAAGAGCAAGTGCCACAAAGGAGGCTTCACTTAGGAACTAAAACCAGCATATCACAATAGAATATTAAAGATAATAAATAAAGAACTAATAATAATAGAGATAACAACAGTAAACTGAGTACGAGAAAACCATTCAAGTAGCCAGGTCACAACTCTTAAACCAAACAAGGACCGGAATTATAACCCTTTTCCTAAATAGAAACCCGTCTCAAATACTATTGGTACAGTGAAGACAATAAACGAAGAGAGGACACAGAACTACTCCGGGAGCCAGGTTACAACCCTTAAACCAAACAAGGACCGGGGTTGTAATCCTTCGCCTGAACAGAACTGGACCCCTGATCTTTATTGCTAAGGCCAGTATATATAATCATGGTATTATGGTAAGGTAAAACGTAACGAACATGGCATGGGGTTACAATAAGACAATAAACAAAAAGATGACACAGAACTGCTCCGGGAGCCAGGTTATAACCCTTAAACCAAACAAGGACCGGGGTTGTAACCCTTCGCCTGAACAGAACTGGACCTCCGATCGTTATTGTTAAGGCAAGCATCAATAATCATGTCATGTCATAATCTTGCACAGGATCAGGATAAGACTAAGCTGGAATAAACTCTATCCAATCAATCACGGCCAATCAAGAGTATGGCTTGATACTTTTAACTAACTAGGATTATCACAGGCCTAGTTACTAGCAAGATGCAATAAGATTATCCAAACAGCCACAAGCCCTACAGACCATCCAGTTATCCAGGTCGAATGTCCGTTTATGAAGAATGCAACACGTAACTGTGTGTTAGAAATGTGCCCTACTCGTCGGTAGGCTACAAGTCCACTTAATGCGCCCAGATAACGGAATTGCCTGTAGCTGGGAATCTCTTCATGTCTACTGAATTATTCTAGTTTATTAGCCTTAGTCAATTACTGTAGGTATCCCTGACCGTGGTACTCAGGGATCCCTATCCTAGACATGATGCAAGATAGTATCATTTTATTTGTACAAACACAATCGTCTACGGTGTCCAGGTCATTCATACTTGTCATGTCAGGCTAGCTGTCGTAACAGCATGTCAAGGTTATCATGTAAGTTACTTATCCAGAGTGCGTCACGACGGGCCACTATCATATTCTATCCCTATATTATCATGTCGTGTTCCAAAATATAACCCTGCCATGAGGGTTGCCGTAAAAGACTGGCCGCATGAGTTGCCGCAAAAAAGCTGGCCGCATGAGTTGCCGCGAAAAGCTGGCCGCATGAGTTGCCGTAAAAAGCTGGCCGCATGAGTTGCCGTAAAAGCTGGCTGCATGAAGTTGCCGCAAAAGCTGACCGTATGAGTTGCCGTAAAAGCTGGCCGCATGAAGTTGTCGTAAAAGCTAGCCGTATAAAGTTGCCGTAAAAGCTAGCCGCATGAAGTTGCCGTAAAAGCTAGCCGCATGAGTTGCCGCAAAAGCTAGCCGCATGAGGTTGCCGCAAAAGCTGGCCGCATGAAGTTGCCGCAAAAGCTGGCCGCATGAAGTTGCCGTAAAAGTTGGCCGCATGAAGTTGCCGTAAAAGCTGGCCGCATGAAGTTACCGTAAAAGCTAGCCGCATGAAGTTGCCGCAAAAGCTAGCCGCATGAGTTGCCGCAAAAGCTGGCCGCATAAAATTATCGTAAAAGCTGGCCGCATGAAGTTGCCGTAAAAGCTGGCCGCATGAAGTTGCCGCAAAAGCTGTTCTTCTTCTCCAAGATCGGAGAAGAAGAACCATGGCTTCAAAGCTCTATTAATCTTTCATTTAAAGTCAAAATGAGGACTTCCATATGTCAAAATGGGGTAGAACGAAATTCTCTACAACATGGAACCATCAAAACTTAGAAATAATAATGTTAAGTAGATCAAAACCCAAGAAATCCATAAATACTATAAACTTAGATCTACACAAATTGAGCCATGGAAATTAGAAATGCTAAGTACTATAGTGTGTTAGAATCTCGAGAGAAAGAGAATGGAACAATAAAAACGAAGTTCCTCCATGAAGCAAGATACACTTGCCTAAGCTCTCTCTCTCTCTCTCTCTCTCTCTCTCTCTCTCTCTCTCTCTCTCTTTCTCTCTTTCTTCTGGTGGTTGAAGAAGTAATGGTGGAGAAGAAGAAGTAAATAAAGAGAGAGAATAAGGGAATGGGTAATAACGGATGATGGTGGTGGTAGGTAGGGGTTCTCCCCCTTTGTTCATGATAAACCAAGGCAATCCAAGCCTAGCCGAACCAACCCAAAATAAACCAAGCCATGAAATGCCAAGATAAGCCAAGCAAGGAATCATGCAATACAAGATAAAATATGTACACGTATTTCAAAATACGCAATACGAACTATAGGCATTATAGCTCCGAGCTTCCACTACCTTCTATCGCCCCTACCAGATGATGGAGATGTTCAAGAGTTCCTTGACACCTAGAGGAAGCATGCCTTCTTTTTCCAAGCTAGACGGTTAGATGCGCTTTTCGAGCTATGGAGGACTTCTGACTTCCAGACTCTCAAACCCTTGGACTTTTCCGACACCGAGCGCATATCTTGCACCGAAGAGCAGATTAAGAACCTGAAGCCGCCACTTCTGGAGGTTATCAAGTCTCTGAGGACCCGACTCATTTGATTGAAGTCACCAACCAGGAGTTTCAGAACGTAGCATGGACAATAGAACAAGACAGAAGTTGAAGGCCAAGAGAGACCTGAAGACTTGAGATGGAAGTAGCAACTACTCTGGACTCGTAAAGCGTCGCAATACTCAGACAGCGCCTCTTCAGTCGCATCATCAGCCACGTCACCATAGGCAGATTCAGATTCGCCTTCATAGTGCTTCTGCAAGAGGACGGACACCACTACGATGAGTGCCATAGGAGACTGAGGTTATGCTTGTTCTATGGATCGCTTGCCTATCAAGTCAAGGATTGTCCATAGGCCGCTAATCGTACTGCCCAAAGACGAGCACGAGGAGCATCAGGACTATAGCGAAGGGACCGCCTCTCCAAATTTAGCACCCGTACGGAGCACTATCACAATGACCAGCCTACGTCAGGACAGCTAAAGAAATTGAAGCAATTCCAGTCCCGGAGGAATACTAAAGACAGGCTGAAGACCGAAGGCTTTTCTTGCATGGTTGGAGCAGACCATGAGTCGTGATTCACATTCCAATTTAAATTTTATAGAATTTCCTTTTTCCTGTTTAAGAGCTTGAAAGATTTTGTTTTCTATCTTAAACTATTTGGTGTCTATTCCAGATATTATTCCTATTCTAAAATTTGTTCCTTATTCGTAACTTTGTTTCTTATTTGAAGATTCTTTCCTGTTCGGTAAACCTGTTCCATATTCACTATTCAATATTTTGTTTCAAATCCGATATTCGATACCATGTTTTCATATTCATTATTTATGACCTTGTTTTCTATTGTTGGCTTCTATTTGAAAATGTTGTTTGATATTCGAACCTTGTGCTATTCGAGATTTTATTCCTACTAGAAATTTTATTTTGAAACCTTGTTCCCAATCAAAACATTGTTTGAACCTTCATTTCTATTTGACGCTTGTTTGAGATTCAGTCCCTATTTGAGACATTGTTTGAAGATTTTGTTTTCTATTTTGAGACTTTGACTAGTTTCCTATTTGAGATTCTATTTCCTATTCGTGACATTATTTTTATTCGGGATTGTTCTCTATTCGCGGCCTTGTTTTAACCTTATTTGAGATATTGCTTGTTTCGTATTCACGATCCAGAACCTTGTTTTCTATTTGTTGATTGATACTCCTCCATTCACTCTTCATAACCTTGCTCCCTATTCGAGATTTCTATTCAAGATTTTGCTTCCTATTTGCGGCTTTCTTGATGATTGATTTTCTATCTGAGATTTGTTTCCTATTGAAATTTCTTTTCCATTCGAGGTATTGTTCAAGACTTCGTTGCCATTTGAGATTCTGTTAAACTTTGATTCCTGTACAAGGTTTCTGGTCCTTATTTCGAGACTTTTTCTTCTATCTGGTACCTTGCTTTTATGCCACCTTTAAGACTTCGTTACCTATCTAGGATTATGTCCCCTATACGAATTTTTTTTTATCATTCCAGATTTCATTTGAGATTTCGGTTACTATTCGAAACTTCGCTCCCTGTTCAAGATTTAAAATCTCCTTGTTTGCCCTTTTTAGTATCCACTACTCATTGTTGGATTCTTATTGTTTCTTAGTACCTAACAAAATCCTTTATTTTCTAAAGGACAGATAACATCACCTTTTTATCGTGACTTGAACTGTTGAAACTTATTTTGAATTCTCTGGAATTTTTGGTAATTCCTATGGATGAGGTTGAGAGACTATTCGATGACCTACTAGGGCGTTGCAGTTGCACGCTGTAGCCATTGTCTGGATTACGGAGATTGAAGGTTCACTGCAGCCAGCATCGCACTGGCGAGGCATGAACTCTAAGTTGAAGTAATTTCAGACATTAATAGGTTTTCGAGTATTATTGAGACTCTGTCCTAAATTCTTCATATCTTGATCTCTTGGGTTGCTTCGTTGATAATTATTGGAAAATGGATAAAGTTGATAGAATATTCAACAACGTATTGTTATTTGAGCCACAGAGCCGAAAGTTCACTGCAGCCAGATATACACTGACGGGGCAGGAATTCTAAGTAAAGTGACTTCAAATATCTGTATGCTCTCGAATACCATAGAGACTATATCATCTTTTCATATGATTATTGATTTTCGAGAATCACAAATCCTTGCACGTTCATCTTCATTTGACACTAATATCCCTCGGTAGATTCCATACGCCTTCTCAATCAAATCATGGCAGTCTCCTTCTTCTTGCACTTTCCAGTTGAATCATTTGATTTCTCAATAAATACATATTACTAGACTTTGACTCCATTTTTGATATACCATATTTTTGATCGTGTTTTGTTTAAACCTTGATCTTAATCATGCCTATCTAACCGTGATTTTCCTATCTTGTTCTAGTCCACTTGTGCTAAATTCTCGATTTGATCGTGCTTAGAGATCGTGCCTTCATGATTTTACTCCCCTAAATCGTAATTAAAATTCATGTCACCTTGTGCCAATTTAATTCTCGATCATTGTTAAAACATGTTATTTCAAGTCCTTGTATGAAATTACCGTACTTGGTCTTAACCAAATTCATTTCATTTTGTGCCTGACTAAGTTTTGATCACTATTGATCGTATTTGTTATTTTGTCATGCTAAGTCATTTCAAATCTGTTACAATTTTTGTATATAGTCGTTGATCGTATTCACACTTGTGCCTAATTAATTTTAAAATCTTGTGTCATTTTCTGTATAGTGTTGTACCTTTGAATTCCGAGGACGAAATTTTCTAGGGGGAGATTTGTAACCTCACCTTTTAATTTTATAGAATTTTAAAGTTTTCCCTAATTTAGATTTAAATGGAATAAATAAATTATTATTTTTCTTTGATTGTCTAATTTGAAGAAATGATTTGAATTAATTAGCATGAGTGTTGATTTACTAGTTAGTTATAACTAACTTGAGTGGTCCCAAGTTTTCTAACTACCTTTCTAACAGATATAACCAATTCCCGACAATCCATAACCAATTGTTATAACAAACTTTTGTATTGGTCTGCAAATTCTCAAAATTTTGGAGTATCTGATTGTAAAAATTCTATTATTCTTGGCTTGACTATAAAAATCAAGTGTGTAGAGAGAATGAACCATTCCCTCATTTTTCTACAGCCGAGCTCTGCTTCCCAGATCCTATTCTTCGTTTTCCCCAATTTTTCTCTGCGGTCGAACCCTAACCCTAATTCCGAAGCTAACCATGGAGGAGACGGCGATCCTCACCGCCGGCGACTGAGCGTATCTCCATCGATGTGCCACTTCGACGACCGCAGCCATGGCGACGCCCTCCCCAAACCGTGCCGGCGACTGAGATGTCGGTGCGGAGCCACTCCTTCGGCAGCGGTTCCAGCAAAGAGCGCCATCACTCCATCGCGAGCTTTCTCTCCAACGGTGTTTGTTTCCACGACAACGATGACCACGACGTGTCGGGATCCTTCTCGGCGACAGCGAGGCAACTTCATAGGAGACGAGCCGATGACAGCGGCGACAAACGGCGAGACAAGTATCGACGACGACGATAGCTTGGGGATCCACTCTTCCTTCGGCGATCTTCATTCTTCCATCGACAATGTACTTTCTCTGAAGGATCTCGAGCACGGCATAGCTGCAAATTAATCGGCAAGGTGGTGAGTTCTTATTGATATTCTCTTCCTTGGACTGTTCCTTTATTTGATCGATTCTAATCAGATCAGTCGATCGAATTGATGGTTGATAACCTTATTCTATCCTCAATTTGATTGAGTTTGAATTGTCCTGTTCTTGAATTGCACTGATTCATGAATTGATCGTTTATTTGAATTGATTTCCTATTCTGGACACCAGGTGTTCGTTGGATTGCTACTGAGGACGTACTGAGCTGATCTGGACACGGGAAAATCGTGTTCGACTCATTGGGACAGTGTCTTCTCTCCTTCCAGACCTGATACTTCTGCAATGGTATGTTCTACTCTCTTATATTGTAGACACATTCATTCTGTGCTTTGCGTTGATTAGAGTCTTGGTCAGATTTGAAGTCGGGATGCGGGGTTGCGGTTCTGTTCGTGTCATATGTACGTGTCCGATGCTGTTCGTATCTAGCCGTTGTGTGCGTGACTGGGGGTGTTGGAGTAGGAACGGATTAGATGTGGTACCAAGGCTTAGGGTCTGCGGGTGTCTGCATTATTTTGATTTGAGTATTTGATTTGAATGTATAACTGGACACTTGAGATTTGAACGTTGCTGAGAATTCAAGTTACAAATGGGAATGGAGTAAACTTTAGAATCTAAAGTGTGCTGGTTGGGTTTCTTTATAACTATAAGTTTTGTACATTTTTTGTAGTATATATATGATGTTGCTTCCAGTTAAGAAGATCCAGTCAGTTGTAATACAGTTGTGTGTGTGTCTCTGTTTTAAAGCTTGATGATTTCTTACTATACAATTTATATGTGGGTGATAGTTAAAGGTTGCTGGTGGGGTTGAACTCAATTTGTGTTTTTTCCATTCCTCTTGAATGTTGATGCAGTAGTGTGAAGCCAAGGGCAGGCCATATTGTTTGGTCTGAGTTCTGCCAACGTAGTCATTTAATTATATGATTTGCTGAACCTTAAGTCCTCTATGCGGCTAGCGTTAGCAATGGGGTGATGTCTTATGCCTGAACAGATCTTCATTTTGTATGATCTGTATGAGTGTGGTTTGATTACACTTCAATTTGGTTTAGCGGGGCTTAAATGGTGTCGTAGAATGTTAGGGCTCAGTGTAGAGGCTGGACCATGAGGACTGCTACATTCAATCAGAGAAATGTGTGTTGCATTTGATTCATTGTTCGAAAAAACTTGACTTAATCTAGAGCTTGTTAATAGATTTGAATTTTTTGTTTGTAATATTAATTCAGCTCAAGGTTACAGGCTTAGACTAAGGGGGCTGATTTTGGTTTCTTTCTGTGTAATTTTATTAGAATGGGAGTCTGGTTCAGAATGTTGGACTTGGTTTTGTGTTGAGTTTGGCAACTAAGTAGTTGGACTTGGGATGAAGAAGTGATATTGTGTTCGACTGGTACCAATTATGATAAGTCATTGGGTTTACTTCCATTTTACTAGCTTCGAATTTGTGTATAAATAAGTTGGGCCAGGCTTGACAAATTGATTTTTTAATAATCTAAAACTCTAATTTCTATTTGTTTGGTCCATCTATTTAGTCCAGTAAGGTCTAACCTGGCAGTGGACCCTTGCTGCTTAGTATGTAGTAATTAAGCTAGTTAGATAAGTGTATAGGAATTTAGCATTGTTATACCTAGTGACTTTTACATTGACCTTAACCAACTTGTAATCTATTAAAATAGTAGGACATCCAGCTCCCTTGATTACCCGTACTTTTCTGGAGCAAGGCAAGAACTTTCTATAGTTTTGTGCATTTACATATCTTGTACTTCTCTTGATGACACGATGTGACACGATATCTTGTACCCTTGTACTTTTCTGTTCTTGTACTTACTTGTGTCGGGAAGGGAAAATACACTGGCTATGTGACCAAACCCCGGTTCTAATATTCATGTAGATAGCTTAGGCCTCGTATCGTGCACACGGGTCCTAAGCCGTACCGATATTCATTTACTCCTGTACATATTTCTGTACTCACCCCAGTCGGTCACATAGGCTAGTTGTATTTTAAACAATGTGCACATCTCATGTCTTGTACTTCAGGTTTATGGTTTACATTCTTGTACTTTATTTCCTGTACTTACATTCCTGTACTTTCATGTTCTTTACTGTACTTTATATTTCATGTTCTCCTGTACTCATTTTCATATCATGATGTTCTTGTTCATTACCTAGAATTGTACTTTGCTTCGCTCCTGACTGGATATGTTACAGGTGTACTTGCAGGATATTGTTCTACCTTATGGGCCAGAGTCCGGGATCTTAGCTGAGCAGGATGGAGACATGACTTAGCTAGAGGCTTCAGGTTTAGACTGTTTAGCTTTACTCCTAGATATTATTTTCTTAGAGTTCATAGCATATTTTATTCCTGTTGACTATGGCACCTTTACGTTATATCATCTTGTGGATTATGGTGATCTTTCTGGGATCGTTTTATAGATGCTGTGATTGTGCACATTCATGTTTATCTGGTTAGATTTCCCTAGCTTAGTACAGCTTACTTCGTTGTGTCTAACGACGAAGGCTGGGCGTGTCCGACTCGTATCCGATTATTCGGGAGCGGGTCATGACATTCTGGAATCACCCACTAGAACCACCTATTGGAAATACCTACTGGCATCTCTTACATTCTAGCTGGATTTATACTTGATTTACATGTCTGGATTCACTTGTACTTGTCGGGGCGGGAAAATACTAGAGTAGACATGTAAATATTCTTAATCATGCTGGAATTACCCTACTGGTCTAATCTGGAAAGATAGTCGTCACACGCTTTCCAAGCATGCGATGTGTCGTATTTATCCCTAGCCATTTACATGTCGAAAGGGGTATTTTAAAACACATTAGTTTAGTATTTTTTACTGGATTCACATTGTACTCACTGAACTCACATTATACTGGCCGGTCTCATATCACATCTGTTCTAGTTCAGTGATCTTTATTTACAGTCTTTATTGCCATGTTCTTCTGATTCATCATATTTACTTTTCCTGTACTATAGTTAACTGTTGTTCTATTTTATTTCCTGACTTACTCTTTTCACTTCATCAAGTATTACTTACTATAATTGTTTTATAGTTTTTGTCATTTAATTGAAATTGATAGAAGAGGTGTGCTCGTTCTATCCGGACTGGATATATTTTTCAGATGATTGCTCAGTAGACTTGTGTCCCATATTCTACGGATCTGAGAGGGGATGCCAACCATGGGTCCTGATACTCAAGAGTGATTACAGAGAGACTTAAGTTACTATTTTTAGCTTTGTGTTAGATTCACTGTTAGAACTTTTAGCTTGTATATATAGAGGAGATTTTGTTATTTTATTTGTGACTTGGATTTTGATATTAGTTTTTGATATTTGAGACTTTGTAGTTGATTAGACTTCTTTGCTATCTTATCATGCTTTAGATTGTGATTGAGTATTCAGTGTTAACATTTATACTTGTCCTCCAATTGGAGTTGAGATCTATGACAGGTACATTATATTACTGTGTGAGTTTGATAGTTAAAGATCTAGACAACGTTCTACCGCCGATGCTGCAGCGTAGACTGGGCATTCTTCACTACTCGTGCCCCTATACCAGGTGCGGGTCATGACAGGACGGAGCTCGCTTGTACACGCTGAGGGATGGAGTTCCTTAGCGTTTTGAGGTGTGCGACGACGTTGAAAACTTCATCTATATAGGACATAATGTATGAATCTCGCCTTATAAAGCATCTGCAAGTAGCAAGCCTTGGACCTTTGTATTGAGAGATGAGAGAGAGCTGAGTAATTGTATTCAGAGAGATTGTGAGCTTGAGTAATTGTAATCTTGGCCTCGTGCCTTTGTAAATTCTGTTGGTTATCAATAAAAGTTTTAATTTTGTTTGAATACTTGTGTTTTCTCCATTATTCAATGCTTCTACTTTAGAACTTCTGTGCAAGGACCCCGTCGCTTAGCCTCTAAGCGGCCATTATAGAAATCACCTTGCGCGAGTGCAACCTAGGCTCGTGCGGCATCACGTCCAGGTGAGGACGATCGGTTTTACGGATCCGGGACGTGACTGGTACTGACACCCTACCAGTTTTATGCGCAGATTACACATACTCACTCGAGGCGGAGCTCGTTTGGATGCGTCAAGACATGTAGTTCCTTGACGTTTCGATGTGTACGACCATACAAGAGTCTTCACCTATAAACCCCCTAAATTTTACTATATTTTTTAATTAATTTTTTATATTTGTTTTGATTTGGTATTTGTACGTCGAGCGCAAATAAGTAAATATGAAGTATTTATTATTTCTTATACAAAAAGATTTAATATCACAAATATAGAAAACATATAGTTTATTTCAATATAATATAGTTAATTATTTTATTTTGCTTGAAGGTATATAAATTCTATCATACTAGTGGCAAAATTTTATTTATTTATGTATACCAATTTCGAAGATAATATATACATAGATATTTTGTACTAGTTGCATGCGAGATACATGAAATTTAATTCATGTATATATTTGATTTCGAATTAATTATTATTATTATTTTATTATTTATGAAAGTTAATTTGAAAATTTGTTTGACTTAATATTTAATTATGATGATTTAAATTTGCAAAAGATTTTATTTACTTTATTTTAAATAGCATTTCAATTGAAGATAAAGATTTATTTACGATTTAAATATGGACTTGGATTTGATCGAAGAAATTTTGATTGATTTAAATTAGAAGTACAATTATCTAAATGGGGATTTAAATCTTTCCTACATCTTATCAAATTAGGAGTTTCTACCCTCTATATATAGGGGAGCTTCCATATGCTTCCCTTCACAAATTACTTCCACAAATTTCTCCATCAAGCATGAGTGCATCGTGTCGATGTCCAATCTTTTTCGTGTCAGCCGTGACGGCCTCGGATCCGACCACGGGTGTCATGTTCCATTATATGATATTGGTTTACATATACAATTCTACCCAAATTTATGTATCTGACATGCCAAACAAAATCCATGTGTCATGTAGGATACGAACTCAGTCGTGTTGGATACATCCCGACACGACGTTCCTACCCCTAGCTTACTGCCTCCCTGAGCGCTACCGTCATCAGCCTCGCCACCCAGTCAGACCACCTCCCGACTCACCTCTTCCCCGATCGATCTTCGACCACCACCAACGACCATTCTTCCCCGACATCTCCCACAAAACCCCATCACCGCCGTGGCCAACTCCGGCCAATAACCACAGCCCGCCTTCTCCGACCACCCCTGCCAACCCGACAACCACCAGGAAACCCGCAGCAACCATCTCCGACCACCACCACCCTCTGACACCAACACTACCCCCGTCGCCTGGCCACAACCGTCCAAACCAGGCCGACGACCACCATGAAAACATCACCCAGAGGAAAAGAAAAAAAAAAGAAAGTAAAACCACTCCCACATGGTTTCCACCGGCCGGCCGCCCACTCCAAGAACCCATCAGCCCAGTCGCGTGTCCAGACACGCTCCCTCCTCCGACCTAACCGCCATCACCACCGCTACCGCTTTTGGATGTTGTCGATGAGATTCGAGCCGACGACACCCTTCCCTTTCGCACCAACCACCAGATATGTGCCTCAGAAACGCCACCGCAGTGTCACGACCCGCTCCCGAATAATCGGACACGAGTCGGACACGCCCAGCCTTCGTCGATGGACACGACGAAGTAAGCTGTATAATACTAAGAAAAACTCCAAGTCACAATGTAATGTAAACATCCACAGCTTCTATATATAACGTTCCCAGAAAGATCACCAATATCCATCAATCAAATTGTACAATGTTATCCAGAGACAAATCCGGTAAAATAAAATATACAATGATGAAATCATAAAAATACAAAGTACAATATCCAGAAAAACAAAATAAAATAAATATCGCGATAACCAATAATACCATCATGCTCTATGTGGCCTCAAACTCACCTGCAACGTATCCTATCAGAAAAAGAGCAAAGTACAACCCCGACAAGAACAATATACAATGTAATCTGTAGTACATAATACAAGGTGAAACCTGAATACCAGAACTGAAAATGAAACTATGGTACTAGAAATAAAATGTGAAACTGTAGGCAATGGAAGCGACAATCAATATGCAAGACAATGAACACGGCTATCAATGAACATGATGATAAATGCAAGTGTGACATTTTGAAATATTAAACTAATGTGTGACCGGCTTCGGACCACAATCCACAATCAATCAATGCACAATCAATTCTACGAGATCCGACTTCATCGTACGTGAAGTGTACGATTAGGCTATCCACAATACCTATGTTGGGTGTGGTCACACAAAAGCTTAATATTTCCTCTAATCCCCACAAAAAATAATGACTCACAATGCAATGAACAAGGTACAAGACAATCGTGTGTATCTCGTGTCCGATATGAGAAAATGGCACATGAATGTAAGACAGAAAGACAGTAAAAGTCAAGTCGGTGTACTTGCCTCGCTTTGGAAGCACGAGAATAATACTGCATGGATGTAATTGATCACCTGGTAGTTGGTACAATTTGTTAGGGTTTTAAGATAAAGAGCATTGGCTAACTAGATAACTAACAATATTTTTAGAAAAATATTTATATAAATACTAGTGAAAGTATTTTAAACTATAATATACTACTATCCAAATATTAGCTACTTATGTAATAACTATCAATATATCCATAAAAATATACAATATTATACTAGTGACAATATTTTTAGTAAAGGAAACATTTAAGTTTAGCAGAAGACTTTGCTAATTAAAATATTTATTCAACCATAAACTAAATATTATATTATAACCAACTATATATATATATATATATATATATATATATATATATATATATATATATATATATATATATATATATATATATATATATTCAGAAAATTACTTTTAACTATACAAAATTATTTATTTTTATTTAACCAATTATCTACTAGCTAACTATTTTTAGAAATATATTAGATATTTATTAAATGTTAGTAAGTAATATTCTAAATAACAATGGTAAATATGTATAGGTAAAACATGAGTAAATATCTGTATAAAACACACTACTTTTTTCTAGTTTAATCAAAATACTACATATATAGTTTAGCAATATTACTTTTAGAAAAATCCTTTTAATGTCTAACACAAACTGAACAAAGTAATTTAATTTAAATCTACTATTCATTCAACTAACCATATTCACTAATAATATCTAACATATAGTAATTGGCTAATTGATACATAGAGTTTGAAGCTAATAAAATAATATCAATTATTAACTAAAATTATTAAACATCATTAGAAATATTTTTCCTAAATTAAAACAATACTAGTACTATATTAACACTAACAGTAACATCAATTATCAATAGGCCCAAGCCCTCAGCCCAACACACCAGCCCATATGTAAAACCATTAAATACTCCAACAAGATTTAATTCACATCTAATGGCTTCCTACTAATGGTCAGTCCAACCCAGCACTGAACCCAACTCCAAATTCTAACTACACAGCCCACAACAAAAATTATTTTTCCTGCATTTTTCCACTGGCCGGCCTAGATTGGTCCAGGCCCAACTACCCATTGTTATATATATATATATATATATATATATATATATATATATATATATATATATATATATATATATATATATATATATATATATATATATATATATATTCTTATCTTCAATCCAATTCCCTTGGCCCAAGACCCGGCCCGATCACCCAACTCTAATACTTAACTCAGCTTTCTCTCTCTTCTTCTCATTCAATTTTTCCAGAACCAGCCGACATCCAATTCTTCTTCTTCCTCAGTCTCATCTTCACTTCTTCTTCCCCCAACCGGAACCCTAACCTAGTTCTTCTTCTCCTACTTCTTCTTCAGCAGTCAAACCCTAGATCACTTCCTTCTCCCTCTAGCCACCATTTAGAAAACCCTAGATATTTATACTATGGTCGCAGCCTTCAAAACCCTAGATCTCTAGGTCTCCTTCGTCCCGCATAAACAAAACCTAGTCTATGTCAGGAAACCCTAGATCTCCAGCATTTTTTTTCTCCCAAATCTGATGTAAACCCTAAAATCTAGCACCAGAAGCAAGAAAGAAAGAGGGGTCGAGGAAGATCGATGAGAAGCTCACCAACCCGACGGGACATCGATCCACGGCGGCGTTGCGATGGTCCAAGTGGTCGACGATGACTCCTCAGCAAGGCGGAGCTCCAGAGGCGGTGGACGTCTCGTGGCTCGGCGATGGCTCGAGCTACAAGGACTCCGGCGCTCGAGTCGAGGTGCTGGTGGCTCCTCGGGGCTTGGCACCGACTCGAGAACCGAAGGTCAGCACAGTTTCTGAGGTGGCCTCACGAGTTACAAAGAGGAGGCGCTATACTCGAGGAGGCAACACGCTCCTCGAAGGGTCAGCGCTCGAATTGAGGTACGATCGATCTTCGAAGAGGCAAAACGAACGTCGAGGCAGTGGCCGGCTCTGATGACGATGGTGATGGTCATGCCTGTCGTCTTCCTGCTCTGGCGTGGCGGTGGACAAATCGGGTCATGGCAAGGTGGGTACTCCGGCGAGACTACAACGTCGGAGGATGGCGGCGCTCGGTGGTGCTCGGCCGAGAGGCCAGAGAGGAGAGAGAGAGCGTAGAAAGAGAGTGTCAAAAATGTTTTGAGAACAGTGCACTGACACACCTGTCAGTATTTATAATAATATAATATTATGTGTTCCTAATTAGGAGAGTAGCAAAGCTGTGATTAAGTGCAGATCTGGAGTTTATTACAAATGGCAGATGTGTAAATAAAAGTAGATCTGGGGCCAGAAAATAGGTTTAGTAACAGATTTTCAAATGTTCAAATATTCTTCTACCAATTTCAAAGATTTCAAATATTTAAAAATAATAACAATATTATGATCTTTGCATTTTAAGAGAGGGTAGGCAGAGAACAAATTTCGTTAATAAAAACTATTAGTTAAAACTAATCAACTAGTTAAGGATAACTAAATACCTAATCATAATTATTAATATAATCACTGCCACTAAAAAGAAACAGAATAGTTAATTTAATCAGAAATCAGAATTAACTATTAACCATTAAGAAATAATATCAAATAAATCGATTAATCTAGGTTACTATTATTAAAACTGTTATTTGGAAATTAATATATGCAATTATCAATAATAAATGCTGATTACTATTATCAATAATCCATATAAGAAATACCATTTGAGATCATAATAAATTCAATAGCAGGAAGAAAAATTAATTAGTAAAAATAACCATTTAAATAAAACTAGGTTTTCAAAAATTTAGGAAAATCCTTAAAATTTATCAAAATGGGTTATAGGGAGTTACAAATCTACCCCCTACAAAAATTTCCTCCTCGAAATTTTAAGGTTTGTGGTAGTGATGCACAAAATCAAACAAGTTTATCAAGAAAGCAACAAAAAAACAATTGGTTTTATTTAGGTAGTAAAAAGTAACAAGGACCAACAAGTGGTCACTAGACAATATAAAAATAGTAGATGCAAGAAAAACTCAGAGACAAGCCTCAAAATAGGCAATACAAAAGAAATCTAGCTACTACAAGCAAGTAAGAAAGATAATGGTCCGTCCGGCTGCGCTCTCTGCTGCTACTGATCCTCAAAGGGTGGATCCTCCTACTGTAGCTTTGGTGCTGGTCCCTGGCGAGTGAAAGCTGCAGGGCAATCTCTCACTTGGTGAGTGGCAGATCCACAAACCAAGCACTGCCCTAACTTCTTGCGGCATTCCTCGATACGGTGTCCCGGCCTCTTGCAGTATGTGCAAAAAAAGTATATCAGAGTCTGAATCTGTCTCTGCTGCCTCGGTGATGTCGGAGCTCGAACATGAGGATGATGCTGATGTTGAGGTGGCCTCTGCTGAGTGTCGGTCCGCTTCGGTGGACCCTGTGAACTGCTGGCGCCAATGTCTCGGCCCCGCTTGAGCTTTGGGTCCATCTCCTCCTCCACTCCCTGAGCAACTTTGAGAATGCTCGCATAGGTAGTGGCCTGGCTGATAGTCACTGCATGTCACAACTCCCTGGTGAGGCCCTTATTGAACATCCAAGTCCTCTTCTGTGGTGTGCAAACTAGGTTCTCCGCGAACCTGCTGAGTCGGGTGAACTCTGATGTATACTGGGCCACGGTCATACTCCCCTACTGCAATGCCTCAAACTGCATCCGAAGCTCGTCCCGCTCCACATCCGGGAAGAACTTCTCCTGGAATAGCAGTTTAAAATCCTTCCAGAGAACTTGGGGTTCGGCCAACTGAGGCTCCTCCCTATACCAAGCTCTAGCAATGTCGAAAAGTCGTATGCTCGCAACTTCGACCTTATGATCATCCGGAATCCTCGCCATCTTCAATGTCAGCTCGGCATTTTCTAGCCACTCATCTGCGTAGACTATCCCCTCATGGCCCAAAAAATCTATCGGGCAGAGGTTCTGATAGTCTCTGGCGGTCCCTGGCCTCGGCGCTGCTGGCGCTGGTGGTACCGGCGGTACTGACGGAGCTGGTGGAGCTGGCTCTCTGGCTCGGAGCACGTCCATGATCGTCGCCCGAAACTGCGTGGCCTGGTGGTTCTGCGCCTCCATGAACTGCTGGAACATAGCCATCATCTGAGTACCATCGAATGTCATCGTCGGATGAAGCGGCTGAGGCGAAGGCGGTGGAAGCTGCTTCTGCGCATCGGGTGCAGGCTGCTCGCTAGTCCCAGTGTTCTTCGTGGCGACGATCCTGTAACAGAAAATAAATCGTTGATTGCTATGTCCTAAAAAAACAATAAACTAACCTAGAAAAATCATAAGTAAAATTAAATTTCAAATTTAAATATCAATAACCATAACCATAAACCATTTTTCTACGGATCCTATGCTGTGATGAGTTTTTCTTAGCTTCGCTGGTCCCCTAATAACACTTTATTTCCTAAGTGTCATTAGGATAGACCTGCATGGGCCACCACTAAAATTATATCGTGACAGCATCAAGTCAAGTAATCTAGAGCAAGAATATAGTCCTATCAAGTATGAAACGGTCAGAGAATGTACTCGCTGATATCCTGAGTGTCTGAATAAAATACTTCCTGAGGAGTGGTGTCTGGCTCCTATTCAGAACAGCACAAGTCACAACATATCCAAATTGGTAAAATAAACTGTTACGATGCATTCTACATGATGTTTGGGTCAATCTAGGCTAAAGTCAACCTTTGGTCAACGCTAGTCAAACTACTCTAGTCAAACTAGGTCAACTAGGTCAAACCTAACCCAAACAAGTCATACTAAGCCTAACCAGTCTATCCTGGCAAGCACACATCATTCACAAGTCACACAAGCTAACAACACACTAAACTCATGTGTATACATTCCATATACACATAGGCTTGCACATTAGGATACCCATAGGCTATATGCCATATACACATATATAGGCAACTCACATATTTAATTACCACATTCACATACCCACTAACCATAGCCCCCTTCTCCGGTGAGCCGCTGGTGAGCTCCGGTCACCGCCTCATCCGCTGGTCCCCACCTTCCATCATTCGCCCATCTCCGGCGAGCCCGTGCCTGATGCAGCACTATTCATCCGCACACCGTCGCCATTGACCCTCGTGTCGTCGCCCAGCGCCTCGCCGTCGATCCATCCCAAGTGAGCCCCTCTCTTTCTCACCTCTCCTCCCCATGTCGGCACCGCTCAGACCGTCGCTGCATCTTTAGACCGTTAGCCGCGACCGCCTCTCTCAGTCTTCCGTGCGCCATGTCGGGACCGGAGCACCGACGCTCCACCGCTCTAACCCCTCTCTCCCCCTCGCTCTCTCTCTCTCTCTTCTTCCCCAAATCTTCTTTCTTTAACCCTCTTTCTTCCCTCTTTGACCACTGCTGACCTTTTATTCTTTTTTATTATTGTTTTTATTTCTGTTTCTTTCCAATGGTTTCTCTCGAGACCAAAGAAAGGAACAGTAGCACAGGTTTAGATATTATTATTATTATTATTATTATTATTATTATTTTTATTATTACTACTACTAAGTATGTATTAGGTATGTATGTATATCTAGCTATGTATATTAGTGTGAAGTATATATATTTTTGTAATAATTCTTTTGGTTATTATTAGCAGCATTCTCCTTATATTCATTAAGTGCAAAATTTTACTATAAAAATTTATAGAAATATTTTTCAAAGTTATTGGTAACAAAATAAATTAATGGGCTTGACCCTATATATAATTTTAAACTAAATTTCAAAAGCCTAATATATTTTATTGTGGTCATAATTTAAATAAAGTTTTTGATCTAAAATATCATAGTAGTATTTTCCTAATTAAAGTATTTTCTGGAAATTTCGAGTATGTATTACCTAAAAGTATTTTTTTGAGTAAATAAAGCTAGATTTCAAACTTAAGATATTATTTTGACAAAACTTAGAGTTGTCATAAAAAGATGTCAAGATTTTTAAGTATTTAATTAAATTATTTTAACCAAATAAAATTCTATTTTTCAAGTATTAAAAATACTTTTCTAAAATCGTATATATAATATATTATCTAATTTTCTTCAATTATCCTCCTGCCCGTGCCTAATCCTATCATTCATACTCTCTTGTCAATTCTGTACTACTTTATGTCGATCCTAGCTAATCTGGCCAACCTGGACCCAATGGAACAGTCTGTGCCATCATCAGAGGCCGTCTTCGTATTTGCAACATTAAAGTCCTATGCTATGCCACCTTGATCATCGTACCACGTTAGGCGTCACACCAGGCAAGATACATTGCCATTTGTTGTCTATTTACTTTAGCTCATATTTCATACATTTATTTATTATTTCTTTTTCTGTAGATTAAACTGTGCTACATTGTTATAATCAGATACATTATATTGTGTAGTTCTATTTCTCGTTATTTATTATTTTTATACACATTAAACTTAGATTTAAGGGACCATCCTTTGTTTGTGTTGCATTCATAGGCCTTGACACGTCGTACCATAAAGTTGTGAGAGTGACTGGCTGGCCACCGGTACGTATAAGCCGTGTGATAGGATTAACTGCTAATAGCATTACATGACTAGTTTGACTTAGAGGTTAATAGAGGTTTTGTGTTGTAAAAACAACATATAGGCATGGGGTGGGGAGGACATATCCTTAGCATATAGGCGACTATACACATTTTTTTTGTGACTGTACGCTCCGCCAGAGATACGGGTTGACGACCCCTTGATTTATTGTAGGCCACTGACATTCGAAAAACGGTTATGCTTAAGACCTGAAGCCCCTGGTGCCCCAAGTGGGGACTATGCCGATCTCATTTTAGCCAGAGAGCTCATGCGTTGGAGGGGTGTTCTTAAACTGCATTCACTTAGAACGGTTAGGCCACCTTATCCGTTAGGTATAGGTACTTTTGGTTTGGGTACTTATACCTGATCGTTACTTAAAATAGTAACTTGTCACGGATTAGTTTGCCACATCTTGTCCTTGTTTGGTTGTAGGTGTGGCTCACTACTTCGATGAGAAGGTACTGAACCTTGTTATGGTCCGGATACCATATTGGATTCATGCAATGGAAAGATATTTCATCATGGATTTGGGTGCCATCTCTGTCCTTGTTTGGTTGGGGGGATGGTACGCTAATTCAATGGTGGAGTATTGGGCCATATTATAATCAAATTAACTTATTTGTTGAGCAGTTTATATTCAGTATTATGGCATGATATTATGTGCCTTGTTACGTCCCTCTAAGGACCTGGTGGTCTCTCCAGGTGTGTGTTCTTATCTCTTTGCAGGTGTTCAAGCCAAGGCCGTGATCTTTTCTATTCCTTCGTAGATGATTGCTCTTTATCGTCCATGTCACTCTTTGGCAAGTCATTCATTTGTTTATATATTTTCTTCTTTTACTAGTTGGTAGTGAATTTTTCTTTGCCCAACATCATGTACAAAGACAAATTCTTGCTTAATTCTATAAAAGCTTTATCTTTATTATGGATGAGATTAGTTGTCATAGTTTCTACTGTATTTTACAACTTACGTATATTTATTATACGGCTGACATGTCTACGTTCCTAGTCCTATGTATTTTAGGACTGGGATGTTACATATTTTTGTGGTGGCTCATGCAGGTCTACGATAAGTTGTTTGGTTACTTTATCATGCCAAGCAAGCCTGGGTATAGGATTAGAGTCTAGGATCTCATCAACATACTTGACCACCTTCCTTGATTCCATTTTTTGAACTCTCGCTTGACTCCTTGATTTGCTTCTTGCTTGATTTTCTCTATCGTAAATTCTTCTTTCGTACTTGATAGTGGTTGGAAAGATACCCATACTAGATAGATATGTTCCATTGTCCCATCACACTACTAGTTTAACTCTTGTAAGTTGGGTAGATACCTCATGAACTAGCATTCCCTTTAAGGTTACCAATAGGATTACCTAGACTATACGATGTAGAGGTCCTTAACCCATAAGGTCGACCAAACCTTAGATAAAAAGACAATAAGACAACTGTATAGGCACAAATGAGTCTTAGATTTTAAGGAACTTGAACTATTTATAATTTCTTTCAATCGTTGTCTCCAATACTTATAATTTTAAACTGTCTTAACTAATGTTGCTATTATAGCCAAATTTTGCAAGCTGATTTATTTTATCGAGCTTGTTCATGACATATTTTATTAGGAGCTCCAACTAATATATTGTCTAATCAGAACCAGTGCATGATGGTCTGATCAACCAAGTGTACTTTGGTTTGCCCTACCTACGATTACTCTATGCGGAATAAGATATAGTTAATAAACATACTCATCCTTTAGGATCTTATCCGCATATGCCTTGACAATCCTCTTTGAACTATTCAATCGTCTTTGAACCCGTATTTTATTCGACATCATCCTTAAGCTCCTTATTGGCTTCGCCTTTCACCTATTTTAGAAAGACAAACGCTCGTACTTGATATCTCCTTAGTTGCCACCATCATTTATTGCTATGATAGTTATATATGCACGAATGTAGCTAGCCACCGGCCAACCAATGTAACTATATCCTTGTCTTAAACTACTCGTCCTTCACTCGACCCTAATCACTGGAACTTGAGAATGATTCAATTCGTTCCCTTAATCGTGCCCACGACTTAGACGTCTACCTTACAGTTTTCTCTCAAGAAACCATCTCTCCAAAGTCTCTAAATTATGTTCTCTTGATACCATGCTATTCTTTAATGCATGTTATCTTGATTAACTTTAACCCTCTTTATCTTATTTCTTACGTTAATTAGCAACCCTCATTCAATACCTAAACCATAACCATGATTTTATTTTTTTCGTGATACCAGAATCACGATTTCCTAAGTTGTCTATTTTCATTGTACGATGTTTCTTTCTCTAACACCTTAATCGCGTGTTCTTATGAGAAATCCATGTATCTTCTCAACCCTACATATCCTAGTTATTTCTTAATTTCGAGGACAAAATTCTTGTAAGTTGGGTAGGATGTAAACTACCTAAATTTTACTACAATTTTTTTAAATTAATTTTTGATATTTGTTTCGATTGGGTATTTGTACGTCGAGCGCAAATACGTAAATACAAAGTATTTATTATTTTTTATACAAAAAATTTAATATCACAAATATAGAAAACATGTAGTTTATTTCAATATAGTATAGTTAAATATTTTATTTTGCTTGAAGGTATATAAATTTCGTCGCACTAGTGGCAAAATTTTATTTATTTATGTATACCGATTTCAAAAATAATATGTACATAGATATTTGTACTAGTTGCATGCGAGATACATGAAATTTAATTCATGTATATATTTGATTTTTGAAATCAATTATTATTATTATTATTTTATTATTTATGAAAGTTAATTTGAAAAATTGTTTGACTTAATATTTAATATGGTGATTTAAATTTGGAAAAGATTTTATCTACTTTATTTTTAATAGCATTTCAATTGAAGATAAAGATTTATTTACGATTTAAATATGGACTTGGATTTGATTGAAGAAATTTTGATTGATTTAAATTAGAAGTACAACTATCCAAATGTGGATTTAGATCTTTCCTACATCTTATCAAATTAGGAGTTTCTACCCCCTATATATAGGGGAGCCTCCATATGATTTCCTTCACAAATTACTTCCACAAATTTTTCCACCAAGAGTGAGTGCATCGTGTCAATGTCCAATCTTTTTTATGTCAGCCGTGACGGCCTCGGGTCCGACCCCGGGTGTCGTGTTCCACTATATGATATTGGTTTACATATACAATTCTACCCAGATTTCTGTGTCTGACATGCCAAATAAAATCCCTGTGTCACGCAGGACACGAACTCAGTCGTGTCGGACACATCCCGAAATGACGTTCCTAATCCTAGCCTACTGCCTCGCTGAGCGCTACCGTCATTAGCTTCGCTACCCAGTCAAACCACCTCCCGACTCACCTCTTCCCCTATCGGTCTTCGACCACCACCAACGGCCATTCTTCCCAGGCATTTCCTCCAAAACCCTGTCACCGTCGCAGCCAACTCCGGCCAATAACCACAGCCCGCCTTCTCCGACCATCCCTGCCAACCCGACAACCACCAGAAAACCCACAGCAACCATCTCCGACCACCACCACCCTCTGACACCAACACCACCCCGTCGCTCGGCCGTAACCGTCCGACCTCGGCTGGCGACTACCACGAAAACATCACCCAGAGGAAAAGAAAAAAAAAAGTAAAACCAATCCCACCTGGTTTCCACTGGCCGGCCGCCCACTCCAAGAACCCATCAGCCCAGCCGCGTGTCCAGACACGCTCCCTCCTCTGACCTAACCACCATCACCGCCACCGCTTCTTTTGGATGTCGCCGGTGAGATTCGAGCCGACGACACCCTCCCCTTCCGCTCCAACCACCAGATCTGCGCCTCAGGAACTCCACCGCTGCTCCCCTTCCCTGGTGAGCCGCTGGTTAGCTCCGGTCACCGCCTCATCCGCGGTCCTCACCTTCCATCAGTCGCCCATCTCTGGCAAACCCGTGCCTGTCCTACCACCGTGCATCCGTGCACCGCCGTCATTGACCCTCGTGTCGTCGCCCAGTGCCTCATCGACAATTCGTCGGTCAAGCCATCCTATGTGAGCCCCTCTCTTCCCCACCTCTCATTCTCCGCACCGACACTACTCAGACCGCAGTCGCATCTTCAGACCGTTAGCCGCGAGCGCCTCTCCCGGTCTTCCGTGCACCTTGCCCGGACCGGAGCACCGGAGCTCCACCGCTGTAAGCCCTCTCTCCCCCTCGCTCTCTCTCACTCTCCTTCCCCAAATTTTCTTTCTTTAACCCTCTCCCTCTCCTCTTTTTGACCACTGATGACCTTCTATTCTTTTTTTTGTATTTTTTGTGTTTCTTCCCAATGGTTTCTCTCGAGACCAGAGAAAGGAACAATAGCACAGGTTCAGATATTATTATTATTATTATTATTATTATTATTATTATTATTATTATTATTATTATTACTACTACTACTACTACTACTAAGTATGTATTAGGTATGTATGTATATCTAGCTATGTATATTAGTATGAAGTATATGTATTTTTGTAATAATTCTTATGGTTATTATTATCAGCATTCTCCTTATATTCATTAAGTGCAAAATTTTGCTATAAAAATTTACAAAAATATTTTCGAAGTTATTGGTAACAAAATAAATTAATGGGCTTGACCCTATATATAATTTTAAACTAAATTTCAAAAGCCTAATATATTTTATTGTGGTCATAATTTAAATAAAGTTTTTGATCTAAAATAGTATAGTAACACTACCAAAATAAGTCGTATTGGCGACGAATTTAGCGACGCAAGTCATATACGTCGGTAATATTTGTGAATTTAGCGACGTTTTATAAAAACGTCGCTGAACGTCACTATCAGCGACGTTTAGCGACCGTTAGCGCCACACATTATGCTTTGGAAAGCTGATGTCGCGGTCTAGTCACAAAACGTCGCTGTTTTGTTTAACTCAGCGACATTTTGCGACTCCACATTAGGGACGTCGCCAGTTTTTTATTGAATAGCGACGTTTAGTGACGTCCTTTGTGGACGTCGCTAAAATGTTTCATATAGGGTTCCACCCGATCGATCATTTATTTTCTTTCACCTAAAATTTTCAATCTCCCGCTTCCCAAATTTCTCTCCCCCTTTTTCTCTCCTCTCCAGGGACCCCCTCCCTCCGGCGACCCCTCCCTCCGGCTACCCCCTTCCCTGCGGCGACCCCCGTTTCTCCGGCGTCCCCCCTCCACCGTTGATTATCCTCGTCGACACCGACCCGACTCCGACGCCAACCCGTATCCACCGCTGCTCCAGCCCCGGCGACCCCGACCCGACCCCGACCAACGCAGGTAAACCCTAACCCTAACTCCCTCCTCCTGACGTGCTGACACAGACACGATACGACATACACGACATGCACACACACAGACATGAAACACACGACACGCACAAACACCACTACAAGAAAATAAAACATACTTGGTGATCACCACTAGGGTAGTTTTCAGGTCGGAGTGTTAGTAACTGTTTAGAGTGTCGGTGCGTATGTGAATAATAATAATAATAATAATAATAATAATAATAATAATAATAATAACAACAACGTTAAGAATTGGTATACTTCACGATACCTAGCATGATTTTGAGGATCAACATTTGGGAACATATCCTATTAGTCCAAAGATGAGCCCATCAAAAAATAGGATAATTAAAATAAGATCCTCTTGACCAAGTAACAACTCTAGAAAGATGGTCACTAAGAACCCAAGACTAAGACTTGTAAGTTCTGGTTTCAATTGAAGTGTCACCGACGTATGATTCATCGACTTCAATTGAAGTGTCACCGACGTTAAGAATTGGTATACTTCACGATACCTAGCATGATTCATCGCTTTCAATTGAAGTGTCACCGACGTATGATTTTTTGAAAATCAGAACATCATCTATGGCTGACAGTGCTCTAGCCTGTACCTATAAATTGAGGGTCTAGAGGAGAGAAACTCCCTGCTATTCTCTTTTCTGAATCCTTCTTCTTTCTTTTCTTCCATAATTTTGACCTCTCCCATGACTCTGCCTTAATGAGAGTGTTAGTGTGTGTGTGATTATCAGTATGTGTCAGATCTTAGTATTCCTAAGTAAGAGTGGGTATATGTGAGTGAGTATCATTAGAGTGTTAGAGAGTTAGTTCAGTCCTAGTACCTAGAGTATATAGAGTATCTTAGAAATATAGGTATGATTGGTACAGTGTTTTGAGCCATTCTTTAGAAATTAAATTTACTTATGCCAAGCCTTTTGGGCCTATCAGAGTTATAGATTTTTTTCGGAAATCTAGTATAACGCTGATTGCCTCAAAAGGCTTGTATAAGTAAGAGTGTATAGAGTACCTTTTGGGCCTATAAGAGTTACTTCACTCAGTTTGTCAAGACAAGTAAACTTTTTAAATGTTGACGGTATATATACCGTCAACATTTGGTTTTGCCTTGTAGCTACAGGCAGTTGCCTGCATTTTGCCTTATAACTTGGCCTATGGCCTGTGCTTAAGCAGTGTGGACTTCCAGGTTAGGGTGTTAGTTCATGATTAGCATTATTTAGATATTAGTTTCAGTTAAAGGGTTAGTTAAGATTAGGATATTAGTTTATGTTAGAAGGAATATGAGAGTTAGTAGATGTTAAAGTAGGATATTAATTTATTAGTTAGGATAGATAGTTTGAGTTAGGATACTGCTCAAGCACAGGCCAAAGGGTCGATATTGGGTATTAATTTAAAAAGTTTTACTTGTCTTG
Source organism: Iris pallida (assembly GCA_029216955.1). Lineage (NCBI taxonomy): Eukaryota > Viridiplantae > Streptophyta > Magnoliopsida > Asparagales > Iridaceae > Iris > Iris pallida. Next base: position 2,720,099 of record JANAVB010031219.1, read on the forward strand.
ACAAACTGAGTGAAGTAACTCTTGTAGACCCAAAGGGTCGATATTGGACAGTTGGTGTCGTGTACTCCTACAAGTACAATTATACCTCACCAATAATCTCAGTTTTCTCTAAACTGTCGCTCTCTACTGACCTCTATCTAAATTGCGCACCCATATCTAAACTGCCTTAATATTCATTCACTGACTGCAATGTGCATCTATCTATCTTACAGAATTATCCTCAATTGGATATGGATATGAATTACTACTTACGAAATAAACTGCCTTAATATTCATTCATTTTACTAGATTGTTGATCGAGTTGACCAATAGTTGACTTTGACCTTGATTGGCCTAGGAATCATATAGAATTGCATGTATACTTCTTTTATTTTATATTGACTTCCATGATATGACAGCTCCTCAAAAAAAAGAATCCTCTACTAGACATCGCACTCTCCTTTTCAGAACATCAACTAGTATTACTACCTTGATGTATATATAAAGTATGCATGTATAATAGTAGGTAATGATATGCAAAACTGAAAAGATAAATACAATGCATGAATGAATGGATGAAAAGATAAATGCAATCCATCGGAAAAGCTTTGACACTTGCATATCATTCACTACCTTGATGTATCTATCTTACAGAATTATGGAGCTGAATTACTATCTGCGGAATCGTACTTGGATGTACAACCGTCATCCTGATGACATGTGCGGTGTGCGGGATGAATTCATAGAGGGTGTACACCAGTTCCTGCAGTTTGCCAAGGCGTTCCCTCAGTACATGGACGGTACCAAAATTAAGTGTCCGTGTGTGAGATGTCGTAACTTGAAATATCATCCAGAAGTGGATGTCACGTATCATTTGTACTCGAAGGGTTTCACGCCGAATTACTATCAGTGGAGCGAGCACGGAGAACTTGTGTCTTTAGCATCGGAGTACGAGCCTTATGTTGATGTCCACAACAACGCTCCTTACGACGATGGGTTGGTGAACATGGTTTTTGACGCGGCCGGGCCTAGTTTCGATCCGGATGATCATGATGCACCTGAGGAGGCACCGAACCCCGATGCTGCACAGTTCATGGAGTTGCTGGAGAATGCAAGGACTCCATTATATCCTGGTTGTGAGGATCATTCACCGTTGGAGGTGGTTACAAGATTGTTGAGCATCAAGTCCGATTTTAACATGTCGCAAGATTGCTACAACCGTATTATGGAGTTGCTTATAGAAATATTGCCTGAGGGTGCGAAGTTGCCTAAAGACTTTTACCGGTCTAAGAGGATGGTTAGATCGCTCTGGATGGGATATGAAAAAATCGATGCCTGTCGCAACGGGTGCATGTTGTACTACAAAGACGACAAGGATGAAGACGCCTGCAGATTTTGTGGTGTCGATCGCTACAAGGCCTGTGGTAGAGGAAAGTCTGTCGGTACCAGGAAGCCTACCTCTTCGATGCACTACTTGCCGTTGACGCCGCGTTTGCAGCGGTTGTTTATGGTGAAGGAAACTGCAGAAAACATGAGTTGGCATAAGCGGGAACATACCGAAGGAGTGTTGGATCACCCATCTGATGGAGAAGCATGGAAGCACTTTGATCGAGAGTATCCAGATTTTGCTTCTGATCCGCGTAATGTTAGATTGGGTCTCTGCTCTGACGGTTTTACCCCATTCGGACTTTCAGGATCCCAGTATTCGTGTTGGCCTGTGATCGTCACCCCGTATAATCTACCGCCTTGGATGTGCATGAAGACTCCATATATGTTCCTCACCGTTATTATCCCAGGTCCGAACAATCCGAAAAGGAACATTGATGTTTATTTACAACCATTGATTGATGAGTTGAATCAGCTGTGGGAAGTAGGTTCCAACACGTACGATGTATCTAGAAAACAAAATTTCCAGATGCGGGCAGCACTTATGTGGACCATCAACGACTTTCCGGCCTATGGAATGTTATCTGGATGGAGCACGCATGGTCGTCTTTCATGTCCGTGTTGCATGGAACTTTCGAGTATGTATTACCTAAAAGTATTTTTTGAGTAAATAAAGCTAGATTTCAAACTTAAGATATTATTTTGACAAAACTTAGAGTTTTTGGCCTAAAAAGATATCTGGATTTTTAAGTATTTAATTAAATTATTTTAACCAAATAAAACTCTATTTTTCAAGTATTAAAAATACTTTTCTAAAATCGTATATATAATATATTATCTAATTTTCTTCAATTATCCTCCTGCCTGTGCCTAATCCCGTTATTCATACTCCCTTGTCAATTCTGTACTACTTTATATCGGCCCTAGCTAATCTGACCGTCCTGGACCCGATGGAACAGTCCGTGCTATCATAGGAGGCTGTCTTGCATATTTGCAATACTGAAGTCCTATGCTATGCCACCTTGATCATCGCACTACACCAGGCGTCACACCAGACAAGATACCTTGCCATTTGTTGTCTATTTATTTTAGCTCATTATTCATGTATTTATTTATTATTTCTTTTTTGTAAATTAAACTGTGCTATATTGTCATAATTAGATACATTATATTGTGTAGTTCTATTTTCCGTTGTTTATTATTTTTATACACATTAAACTTAGATTTAAGGAACCACTCTTTATTTGTGTTGTATTTATAGGCCTTGACACGTTGTACCACGAAGTTGTGAGTCGCATATAGAACTCGGACATGTGTGACTGGCTGGCCACCGGTAAGTATAAGCAGTATGATAGGATTAACCGCTAATAGCATTGCATGACTAGTTTGACTTAGCGGTTAACAGAAGTTTTGTGTTGTGAAAAAAACATATAGGCATGGGGTGGGGAGGACATATCCTTAGCGTACGGGCTACTATACATGTTTTCCTTGTGACCGTATGCTCCGCTGGAGATGCGGGTTGACAACCGCTTAATTTATTGTAGGCCACTGACGTTCGAGGAACGGTTATGCTTGAGGCCTGAGGCCCCTGGTGCCCCAAGTAGGGACTTTGTTGATCCTATTTTAGCCAGAGAGCCCATGCGTTGGAGGGGTGTTCTTAAATGCATTCACTTAGAACAGTTAGGCTACCTTATCCGTTAGGTATAGGTACTTTTGGTTTGGGTACTTATACATGATCGCGGCTTAGAACAGTAACTTATCGTGGATTAGTTTTTCACATTTGTCCTTGTTTGGTTATAGGTGTGGCTCACCACTTCGATGAGAATATACTGAACCTTGTTGTGGTCCGGACACCATATTCGATTCATGGCTGTCACTCCCATTTTCGTTATACGTATTTATAGTATATGTGTACGAAATTCTGACATTCGTCAGGTGACCCGTATCTTGACTTGTCTTGCTTAGCCTAGTCTGTATTTAATCTTGACTTGCTTTAATTTGGTTTGGTTCCACTTGGCTTGGCTTGGTTTGTTTTGGTTTGAGATGAGAAGGGTTTTGTATAAAAAACAACTCTTCTCTCTCTCCTCCATTATTTTCTCATTACTTCTTCATCTTCTTCATTTACTCCTCCCACCTACCAAGCCCTAGGCAAGTGCAACTTGCTTCATGATGGATCTCAAATTTTATTGTTTCATTATCTTTCTTGCTTTATTTTAACCCTCTTTAGTACTTGAAGATTTTGGTTTTGATGGTTACATTTTTGTAGATCTAAGTTTAAAGTTTTTTCGGTTTTTATTGGTTTTGATCTCTTAAACCTTGTTATTTTCAAAAACTAGGGATTCCATGTTGTGGAAAATTCAATTCTACCCAATTTTGGCTTTCGAACCGCTTGATTTCGACTTCATATAAAAAAAGTTATGTCATTTTCGTGTTCATGGGTTCGCCACACCTTTTGGTGATGTCGGAATGATGAATAGTACCGCGCGCAGCGTTTTCGCCACGCTCCGTGCTTGCATGCACCTTGCGCCGTAGGAATTTTTACCCGCGCGCGCAGCGCAACTTGTGCGCCGTACGCCTGCGCAATTTTCTGTCGCGCGCCCGTGCGCCGTGGTTGCACGCACCTTGCGCCATGTGCATTTTTGCCCGTGCGTGCAGTGCAACTAGAGCGTCGTGCCCGCACGATTTTCTGTAGTGCGTCCGTGCGTGCGCACACCGTGCGTCGTGGACAGTTTTGCTCTCACGTGTAGTACATTTTGCGCATAGTACGCAGATCGCACGTCGTACATGCGCGCAGCGTGCGCCGTGGGTGATTGGTCGTGCTTGAATGAATTGTCTCATGATTGGCCGTGCTTGAATGAATTGTCTCATGATTAACATGGAAAATATATTCCACCTCTTGTTCCTCCTACTACAAGCTTATGTTAACGCAGGCTTTCAGGTTATTTAATTATGCTATTTTATCAGTTCTTCTTTTATTATATGCTGGTTTTAGTTCCTAAGTGGAGCCTCCCTTGTGGCACTTGCTCTTTCTGGGGTCTGACCCAGATGATTTTGTATAGCCAAATTTTGGAGTAGCACTCGAGGATCTACCCGTCTTTCAGCCAGATGGTGAACACCAGACGTAACCCTGGCAACGAGTGGGTTTCTTATTTTGCTCTCTCTCACTCTATTGTAAATTATTCCTTTGCGGTATTTAGCCATCGAGCAAGTGTTAGCTCGTGTTGAAACTTAAATTTATGTCTGCCTTAGGGCTGTTACATGATTGGCAAATCCTAGGGTTGATCATGTATGACTTAAACTCTTGCTAGTTTTCGTATTTTGTATAACTAGCTTCATGATCATCTAAATATGTAATGTTTGGGGTGCCTTACTTTGTATGCCTGATGATCTAACATCTTGTAACAATTATTTGCTTGCTTGAGATTGAGACACTAGGCTTGTTCTTGACCATAAGAGAATGTTGGCTTGTAGATAACCCTTATGCATCTAGACAACCGTGACCGTATTACGAGGGGGGTTGCACTTTAATGTACGTAGCTGGCTGTGTCTGTCTCCCGCTCTCCAGTATTCTGGTTCTGGGGCGTGACATGGTTTAAGTGGTGACCCATACAGGTCTTAAAAATCAAGATGTGTGAGAGTTTTACTGAATAGATGTCTCAATCAGCATTCGCCCTTGATCACTACGCATGCCTTCTAATCTTTCTATTCTTGACCTGATAACATGCTTCTATCCTTGATCTATCCTGGTCCTTCCTTATTGTTTCCTATGTCATTTTTTTCAGTGGCATTGTTCCTGGTCCTACCGATCAGTCGAATGGAGCACAACAAGTGAACCAGCAGCAACCGGGGGACCAAACCCAGCACTCAGGGGCAACATCCTGAGTCATGCCTTCCGGAGATCCAGAGCCGCCAGTTCCGCCAGCCCAGCCTGTAGAGCCTGATAATAGAACCCTGATGGGACTCATCCAGAACTTGCTTGCATCACAAGATCGTCGAGGTGATGCTCTGCACCAGACAGTACAAAATGCTATGGGCAGAGTGGGCTATCAAGGGAATAATGCGGCTAACAGCTTCAAGCGCCTGAACCCTCCATTCTTTGACGGCAGTAAAGATGCTACTGATGTCGATGCTTGGCTACAAGATATAGAGGTTATTCTGGAGGCAGCTCAGATTCCAGAGGAAGAGAAGGTGGTCGTTGTGCGCCTACAGTTATTGGACTTAGACCGCTGCTGGTGGGCGATGCAAGCAGTTGGATTGGTGATGCCTGTCATGTGGGCGGTATTCAGTGACAAGTTACAGACGAAGTATTTTGATGTAGTAGCTCGGTATGATCTGCAGACTAGGTTCAACAATCTCAAGCAGATGGGAAGGACGGTCGATGGATATGCGGCCGAGTTTTCTAGGCTTAGTCGATTTGCTCCCACCTTGGTGGCGATCGAATTGGACCGAGCGTAGCGATTCCAGCAGGTACTCCACCTAGAGATCATTCTAGCAGTGGAGCAGTTTGAGTACTAGACCTTTGATGCTATTTTGAGAACAGCTTGGAGACATGAATATACATCATAGAGGATAATAGATCGAACTGGAGGACGGAAGAGGCCTCATGGACAGTTATTTCAGTCGTCAGCACCAGCCCCGACAGCTAGGGCCTTGACCATTGGAGCTCCTAGGAGGGCGACCACAGTTTCATCGGTTCAGCACTCGACTCCGATATATCCTCAACAACATAAACAGAAGCAATCTTCCACAATGGGGTGCTCTCATTGTAGGAAGCCTAGCACGTGGTTTCAGAGTGTCGTAGGGCAAAAAGATTGTGCTTGGCTTGTGGGACACCGGATTACAAAATTGGGTCTTGTCTGCATAGAGCCAGTTTATCTTCATCAACCCTAACCAGTCCATCGGTTAGGACACCAGCACCAATGTAGTAGCAGCATCAACAGTACCATCCTCCGAGGCCGTTACTGCCTCAGGCTCAACAATATACTCAGGCCCAAGATCAGATTCAGAACAGGCAGAGAGGTCACCGGCAAAGGGGACCAGCACCAAGGGGACAGGGTCAAGCTATGGCTCTGACCGTAGCAGAAGAATTGGCATTAGGTGAGATGGTGGCCGGTACCATTCTCGTCAACTCTTTTCTAGTATCAGTATTATTTGATTCAGGTGCATCGTATTCATTTATGTCTGTACAATTCACTACACGGATAGGACTGGAGCCCGAGTCATTCAGTAAGGCTTAATATACTTACTGGTAATGGTCTTGCGGGAGTAGATAGAGTCTTTTCCTCGTGTCGAACCGTAGTTAGCGGTAGAAAGTTTTCTGCTAGATTGATAGAATTTTCGATGGCCGACTATGATGTGGTCCTAGGAATAGATTGGTTGAAGGATCAATATGCAAGAATAGACTGCCATTTTGGCAGGATTATTTTTGGTGTTCCCGACGAAGAAGAGTTTTCATTTTCTAGAGGCGAAGTAGAACCTTTTCTACCAGTCTTGCGGATGGCAGTAGCAGAAGTAGTTCAGTTTCCCAGAGCAGTAGAAGAATTTTCTAATGTATTTCTCGAAGAGCTTCAAGGCATGCCGCCAGAAAAAGAGATAGAGTTCACCATTGATTTGATTCCAAGGACGGCACCAGTATCAGAGAGAGTCTACAGAATGGAACCATCAGAATTGGAGATCCTGTATAAGATGATTGAAGAACTCAGAACCAAGGAATTCATTCGTGCTAGCGGATCACCTTAAGGAAACCCGATGTTTCTTGTAAAAAAGAAGGATGGTACGTCAAGATTATGTGTTAATTATCGTACCTTAAATTATGTAACAATTAAGAACCGATATCCCCTACCAAAGATAGATGACTTATTCGATCAACTCAATAGGGCAGTAGTATTCTCGAAGATTGACTTACGGTCGGGGTACCATCAGATCAGAGTCAGAGAGCAAGACATCCCGAAGACAGCATTCAGATCTAGATATGGATATTAGAAGTTTCTCGTTATGCCATTCGGAGCGACCAATGCGCCAGCAGTATTCATCGATCTCATGAATCATATCTTCATACCCTATTTGGATCAGTTCATGATAGTGTTTATAGACGACATCTTAGTCTATAGCAAGAGTGAAGCAGAGCATGAGCAACATCTTCGAGTAGTCCTTCAGATTCTCAGAGAGCACCAGTTGTACGCAAAATTCAGTAAGTACGAATTTTGGCTTGATTATATTTCGTACTTAGGTCACATCATCATCAGAGGTAGAGAGAAAGTGGACCCCCAGAAGATAGTGGCTATAGAGACATAGCCAGTACCTAGCACCGTCGCAGAAGTTCGTAGTTTTCTAGGATTTGCCAGCTATTACCGATAATTTGTGTCAGACTTTGCTCGGATTTTAGCACCATTGACGTAGTTGACCCGCAAGGATGTGCAGTTTGCTTGGACAGCAGTGTGTCAGAGTTCATTCGAGAAGTTAAAGCAAGGATTGATGACGGCACCCATTCTCACGCTTCCAGATGAGACTGGAGGATTCTCAGTTTATTGTGACACTTCAGACAGAGGATTGGGATACGTTTTAATGCAGCATGGCAAGGTAGTAGCTTATGCGTCACATCAGCTTTGTGATCATGAGAGAAATTATCCAACCCATGACTTGGAGTTAGCAGTGGTAGTTTTTGCACTTAAGCTTTGGAGGCATTACTTGTATGGAGATCGGGTAGAGATTTTTACCGGCCACAAGAGTCTTAAGTATGTGTTTACCCAGAAGGATCTTAACATGCATCAGAGAAGGTGGCTAGCATTGAGTAGAAGAGCAGAAGCTTATTTTCTAACAGCACAGCCAGAGTTATTAGCGGATCTTCAAAAGATGGGTATAGAGATAGTTCTCCCTACTAATGTGGCATTGATGTCCAGTATGCAAGTTCAGTCCAGCATAATAGAGAGAATCAAGGTAGCTCAATCAGCAGATTCTAAGCTTCAGCGGCTTAGGGCAGAATGTGAAGCAGGACGAAGAGCAGAGTTATGTATTCACGAAGATGGCACGCTCCGACATGGAAGGCGTTTTTGTGTACCTAATGGTGACATCAGGCAGGAGATCATGGCAGAGGCTCGCAGTTCACAATATTCAATTCATCCCGGTGGTTCGAAGATATATCGTGATATCCGTCAATATTTCTGGTAGAATGACATAAAGAGGAAGATAGCTCGGTTTGTCTCTCGTTGTTTAGTTTTCCAACAAGTTAAAGTTGAACATCAGAGATCAGCTAGACTTTTTCAACCTTTAGCAATCCCAGAATGGAAGTGGGAGCAAATTATTATAGATTTTGTAACTGGGTTACCTAAATCCCCAGCTGGGAGAGATGCTATATGAGTTATAGTTGACAGACTCACCAAGGTAGCTCATTTTTTTTCTTTCAGGATTGGTCAGTCAACGGATCAGCTAGCAGAGATATATCTCAGACAGATAGTCAGATTGCATGGAGTGCCAGTCAATATCGTATTAGACAGAGATTCAATATTTATATTGCACTTTTGGCGGAGTCTTCAAAAGAGTTTGGGAACTCACCTCAAGTTTAGTTCAGCTTATCATCCGCAGACAGATGGTCAGTCAGAGCGCACGATTCAAACTGTTGAATATATGTTGCGATCATGTACACTAAAATTCGGTGGTTCGTAGAAAGATCACTTGCACTTGGTGGAGTTCTCCTACAATAACAGTTTTTAGGCCAGTATCCAGATGGCACCATTTGAGGTACTGTATAGCAGAAAGTGCATATCACCTTTAGCCTGGGATGATGTAAGCGAGAGGCAGATTTTTGGTCCAGAAATGGTTACACAGACTATCGAGGTGGTTATACAAGTCAGAGATCATCTTCGAGTTGCAAAAAATTGTCAACGCCATTGGGCCGATTCTCATCGGTGTACTCTTAAGTTTCTATTGGCGACCATATATTCCTTAGGATCTCGCCTACCCGTGGGGTCATTCAATTCGGCGTACGGAGAAAGCTTAGTCCAAGGTATATAGGACCGTTTAATATTCTCGAGCGAGTAGGTGATGTGTCCTATCGTCTCGCTCTTTCGTCGTCGTTACGTGAGGTACATGACGTATTCCATATATCCCAATTGCGATGGTATATTTTGGATCCGAGCCATATCCTTGATCATTCAGAATTGGTTGTTGGTACCAACCATTCATATGAGGAAAGGCCCGATTCCATATTGGACCGAAGGGAGAAAATTCTCAAGAACAAGACTATTAGTTTAGTCCGTGTTGTTTGGGGTCATCACTCTTTGGGTGAGTCAACTTGGAAACGTGAGAATGATATCCGATTGCGATATCCACACATGTTTGACTCATAAGGTATAATGTCTTCCTTATGCCTTATGCTTTTAACTCCTAGCTTGCATGAATGATTGCTTGATTAACTGCTAGTCGTAGATTGCCTGTAGTTAGTATAGCTTGCCCCGACATCTCTAGCCTCTTGATTAAATTTCGAAGACGAAATTATTTTAAGGTGGGTAGAATTGTCACACCCATTTTCTGTTATACATATTTTTAGTATACGTGTACGGAATTCTGACATTTGTCAGATGATCCGTATCTTGACTTGCCTTGCTTAGCCTAGTCTTGGTTTAACTTGACTTTCTTTAATTTGGTTTGGTTCCACTTGGCTTGGCTTGGTTTGTTTTGGTTTAAAATGAGAAGGGTGTGTATAAAACCCAACTCTTCTTTCTCTCCTCCATTATTTTCTCATTACTTCTTCATTTACTCCTCCCACCTACCAAGCCCTAGAAAAGTGCAACTTGCTTCATGACGGATCTCAAATTTTATTGTTTCATTATCTTCCTTGCTTGATTCTAAGTCTCTTTAGAACTTAAAAATTTTGGTTTTGATAGTTACATTTTTGTAGATCTAAGTTTATAATTTTTTTGATTTTTTTTTTGGTTTTGATCTCTTAAACCTTATTATTTTCAAAAAATAATGGTTCCATGTTGTAGAGAATTCAATTCTACCCAATTTTGGATTTTGAACCGCTCGATTTCGACTTCGTGTGTAGAAGTTATGTTGTTTTCGTGTTCATGGGTTCCCCATACCTTTTGGTGTTGTCGGAACGATGAACAGTGTCATGCGCAGTGTTTTCGCCGCGCACCGTGCTTGCGCGCACCTTGTGACGTGGGCATTTTTGCCCGCACGTGCAGAGCAACTTGCACACCGCGCGCCCGCTCGATTTTCTGCCGTACGCCCGCGCGCCGTGCTTGCGCGCACCTTGCACCGTGGGCATTTTTGCCAGCATGCGCAACACAACTTGCGTGCTGCACGCCCACGTGATATTCAGTCGTGTGCCCGCGTGCCGTGCTTGTGCGCATCTTGCGCCGTGGGCATTTTGCCCGCACACACAGCGCAACTTGCACGTCGTGCGCCCGAGCAATTTTTTGTCGTACGCCCGCGCGCCGTGCTTGCATGCACCGTACACCGTGGGCAGTTTTGCTTGCGCATGCAGTGCATTTTGCATGCAGTGCACAGACATCACGCCGTGAATGTGCACAGCGTGCACCGTAGGCAGTTTTGCCCGCGTGCGCAGATCACTCTAAATGACTATTTTTGTCCGTTTAAGCTGTTTTGTAGCTAAAATCTTGAAAAACACAAACATAAAAGTTGTAGATCTTTGTCTTGGCTTCAAGAATCTTCATGTCTCACTTTAATCAGAGTTTATATGTGACTTATAGTTTCAATCACACACGGGTGTTCTCGATCTTCTTTGCATGTTTTATATACTTGGCCTAAATTGTGACATCCCGACCTGACACCTGATAGTGTTAAGATAGTAACTTGAACTTGACTTGAACATGATAATATGATCCTGTCTTGATAATCTTAATAGTGGTCCGTCGAGGCGCGCTCCTGACAAGTACTCTTGACATGACAAGTGTACTTGACATGACATGTATAATCTTGATTGCTGTTACGACGGCTATTCCTATCTTGCTAGTGTAACTCTTGCCTTGATCCCGTGGTTGATTGTGCCTGTACAAGCTACATGTCTCAACTTGCATCATGTCTAGGACATAGATTCCTGGTTACCACGGTTAAGAATTCATAATGAATCTGACTAGGTTAATGACTAGATTGATCAAGTAGTTCATATAGAGAGATTTCCCAGTTACAGGCGATCATGTTATTCCGACCACACCTGTGGACTTGTAGCCTACCGATGAGTAGGGCACATTTTCAGTACCCTGTCATGTGTTGTACTTCTTGAATCATAAGCACTAAAGTATACCAGTAATTTTGATAACTCTTGTAACCCTCGCCTGGATAACCTGGATAGTCTGCAGGGCTAGTGACTACGGGAACATCTCATTGCATCTTGTTAGTAACTAAACTTGTGATAACCATATTTAGCTAACAATAGCAAACCGTAGGACTTGATTGGCCGTGCTTGAATGAATTGTCTCATGATTAACATGGAAAATATATTCCACCTCTTGTTCCTCCTACTACAAGCTTATGTAAACTCAGGCTTTCAGGTTATTTAATTATGCTATTTTATCAGTTCTTCTTTTATTATATGTTGGTTTTAGTTCCTAAGTGGAGCCTCCCTTGTGGCACTTGCTCTTTCGGGGGTCTGACCCAGCTAATTTTGTATGGCCAGATTTTGGAGTAGCACCCGAGGATCTACCCGTCTTCCAGCCAGATGGTGAACCCAGACGTAACCCTGGCAACGAGTGGGTTTCTTATTTTGCTCTCTCTTACTCTATTGTAAATTATTCTTTTCAGGCATTTAGCCATCAAGCAAGTGTTAGCTCGTATTGAAACTTAAATTTTTGTCTGCCTTAGGGCTGTTACATGATTGGCAAATCCTAGGGTTGATCATGTATGACTTAAACTCTTGCTAGTTTTCGTATTTTGTATAACTAGCTTCTTGATCATCTAAATATGTAATGTTTGGGACGCCTTACTTTGTATGTCTGATAATCTAACATCTTGTAACAATTATTTGCTTGCTTGAGATTGAGACACTAGACCTGTTCTTGACCATAAGACACTGTTGGCTTGTAGATAACCCTCATACATCTAGACAGTCGTGATCGTATTTTGAGGTGGGTTGTACTTCAATATATGTAGCTGGCTGTATCTGTCCTCCGCTATCTAGTATTCTAGTTCTGGGGCGTGACAATGGCATAGAAAGATATTTTATCATAGATTTGGGTGCCATCTCCTGTCCTTGTTTGGTTGGAAGGATGGTACGCTAATTTAATGGTGGAGTATTGGACAATGTTATATTCCAATTGACTTATTTATTGATCAGTTTATATTCAGTATTATGGCATGATATTATGTGTCTTGTTATGTCCCTCTAAGGACCTGGTGATCTCTCCATGTGTGTATTCTTGTCTCTTCGCAGGTGTTCTAGCCAAGGTCGTGATCTTTTCTATTCCTTCGAAGATGATTGCTCTTGGATCGTCTATGTCACTCATTGCCAAGTCATTTCTTTGTTTATGTATTTTCTTCTTTTACTAGTTGGTAGTAAATTTGTCTCCTCCCAACATCATGTACAAAGACAAATTCTTGCTTAATTCTATAAAAGCTTTATATTTATTGTGGATGAGATTAGTTGTCATGGTTTCTATTGTATTTTACAGCTTACGTATATTTATTATACGGCTGGCATGTCTACTTTCCCAGTTCTACGTATTTTGGGACTGGGGCGTTACATATTTTTGTGGTGACCCATGCAGGTCTACGATAAATTGTTTGGTTACTTTATCATACCAAGCAAGCCTGCGTATAGGATTAGAGTCTAGGATCTCATCTACATACTTGACCACCTTCCTCGATTCCATTTTTGAACTCTCGCTTGACTCCTTGATTTGCATCTTGCTTGATTTCCTCTACCGTAAATTCTTCTTTCGTACTTGATAGTGGTTAGGAAGATACCCATACTAGATAGATATGTTTCATTGTCCCATCACACTACTAGTTTAACTCTTGTAAGTTGGGTAGATACCTCACAACCTAACATTCCCTTTAAGGTTACCAATAGGATTACCTAGACTATACAATGTAGAGGTCCTTAACCCATAGGGTCGACCAAACCTTAGATAAGAAGACAATAGGACAAATGTATAGGCACAAATGAGTCTTAGATTTTAAGAAACTTGAACTATTCATAATTTTTTACAATCGTTGTCTCTCATACTTATAATTTTAAACTGTCTTGACTAATGCTACTATTATAGCCAAATTTTGCAAGCTGGTTTCTTTTATCGAGCTTGTTCATGACATATTTTATTGGGAGCTCCCACTAATATATTGTCTAATCAGAACCGATGCATGATTGTCTGATCAACCAAGTGCACTTTGGTTCGCCCTACCTACGATTACTCTACGCGGAATAAGATATAGTTAATAAACATACTCGTTCTTTAGGATCTTATCTGCATCTGCCTTGACAACCCTCTTTGAACTATTCAATCGTCTTTGAACCCGTATTTTATTCGACCTTATCTTTCTTGAGCTCCTTATTGGTTTCGTCTTTCACCTATTTTAGAAAGACAAACGCTCATACTTGATATCTCCTTAGTTGCCACCACCATCTATTTATAGTTATATATACACGAATATAGCTAGCCACCGGCCAACCAATATGACTATATCCTCGTCTTAAACTACTCATCCTTCACTCGACCCTAATCACTTGAACTTGAGAATGATTCAATTCATTCCCTTAATCGTGACCTAGACGTCTACCTTACAGTTTTCTCTCAAGAAACCCTCTCTCCAAAGTCTCTAAATTATGTTCTCTTGATACCATGTTGTTCTTTAATCCATGTTATCTTGATTAACTTTAACCCTTTTTATCTTATTTCTTACGTTAATTAGCAACCCTCATTCAATACCTAAACCATAACCGTGATTTTATTTTTCTGTGATATCGAAATCACGATTTCCTAAGTTGTCTATTTTTATTGTACGATGTTCTTTCTCCAACACCTTCATCGCGTGTTCTTACAAGAAATCTTTGTATCTTCTCAACCCTACCTACCCTAGTTATTTCTTAACTTCGAGCACAAAATTCTTGTAAGTTGGGTAGGATGTAAACTTCCTAAAATTTACTACAATTTTTTTAAATTAATTTTTGATATTTGTTTTGATTGGGTATTTGTACGTCGAGCGCAAATACGTAAATACGAAGTATTTATTATTTCTTATACAAAAAGATTTAATATCACAAATATAGAAAACATATAGTTTATTTCAATATAGTATAGTTAAATATTTTATTTTGCTTGAAGGTATATAAATTCTGTCACACTAGTGGCAAAATTTTATTTATTTATGTATGCCGATTTCGAAAATAATATATACATAGATATTTTGTACTAGTTGCATGCGAGATACATGAAATTTAATTCATGTATATATTTGATTTTTGAAATTAATTATTATTATTATTTTATTATTTATGAAAGTTATTTAAAAATTTGTTTGACTTAATATTTAATTATGGTGATTTAAATTTGGAAAAGATTTTATTTACTTTATTTTAAATAGCATTTCAATTGAAGATAAAGATTTATTTACGATTTAAATATGGACTTGGATTTGATTGAAGAAATTTTGATTGATTTAAATTAGAAGTACAATTATCTAAATGGGGATTTAAATCTTTCATACATCTTATCAAATTAGGAGTTTCTACCCCTATATATAGGGGATCCTCCATATGCTTTCCTTCACAAATTTTTCCACCAAGCATGAGTGCATCGTGTCGGTGTCTAATCTTTTTCGTGTCAGCCGTGACGGCCTCGGGTCCGACCCCGGGTGTCTTGTTCCACTATATGATATTGGTTTACATATACAATTCTACCCAAATTTCTGTGTCTGACATGCCAGACAAATCTCTGTGTCACGCAGGACACAAACTCAGTCATGTCGGACACATCCCGACACGACGTTCCTAGCCCTAGCCTACTGCCTCCCTGAGCGCTACCGTCATCAGCCTCGCCACCCAGTCAGACCACCTCCTGACTCACATCTTCCCCGATCAGTCTTCGACCACCTCCAACAGACATTCTTCCCCCAACATCTCCCCCAAAACCTTGTCACCGTCGCAGCCAACTCCGGCCAATAACCACAGCCTGCCTTCTCCGACCGCCCCTGCCAACCCGACAACCACCAGGAGACCTGCATCAACCATCTCCGACCACCATCACCCTCTGGCACCAACACCACCCCGTCGCCCGGCCATAAACGTCCAACCCTGGCCGGCGACCACCACAAAAAACTCACCTAGAGGAAAAGAAAAAGAAAAGAAAGTAAAACCACTCCCACCTGGTTTCCACCGGCCGGTCGTCCACTCCAAGAACCGATCAGCCCAGCCGCGTGTTCTGACACGCTCCCTCCTCCGACCTAACCACCATTACCGCCGCCGCCACTTTTGGATGTCGTCGGTGAGATTCGAGCCGATGACACCCTTCCCTTCCACACCAACCGCCAGATCTGTGCCTCAGGAACTCCACCGCTGCTCCCCTTCTCTGGTGAGCCGCTGGTGAGCTCCGGTCGTCGCCTCATCCGCGGGTCCTCACCTTCTATCAGTCGCCCATCTCCGGCGAGCCAGCGCCTGACCCAGCACCATGCACCGTCGTCGTTGACCCTCGTGTCGCCACCCAGCGCCTCGCCGGCGATTTGTCGGTCGAGCCATCCCATGTGAGCCCCTCCCTTCCTCACCTCTCCTTTCCCGTGTCGGCACCGCTCACACCGCCGCCGCATCTTCAGACCGTTAACCGCGACTGCCTCTCCCGGTCTTCCGTGCGCCTTGCTCGAACCGGAGCACCACCGCTGTAAGCCCTCTCTCCCCCTCGCTCTCTCTTGCTCTCCTTCCCTAAATTTTCTGTCTTTAACCCTCTCTCTCCTCTCTTTGACCACTGCTGACCTTCTATTCTTTTTTATTTGTGTTTTTTTTGTGTTTCTTTCCAATGGTTTCTCTCGAGACTAGAGAAAGGAATAGTAGCACAGGTTCAGATATTATTATTATTATTATTAGTTGTCTCTCTTGCTCTCCTTCCCCAAATTTTCTGTCTTTAACCCTCTCTCTCCTCTCTTTGACCACTGCTGACCTTCTATTCTTTTTTATTTGTGTTTTTTTTGTGTTTCTTTCCAATGGTTTCTCTCGAGACAAGAGAAAGGAATAGTAGCACAGGTTCAGATATTATTATTATTATTATTATTATTATTATTATTATTATTATTATTATTGTTGTTGTTGTTATTATTAGTGTTATTATTATTATTGTTATTATCATCATCATGATCATCATTATCTAAGTATGTATTAGGTAGGTATGTATATCTAGCTATGTATAATAGTGTGAAGTATATATATTTTTGTAATAATTCTTATGGTTATTATTAACAGCATTCTCCTTATATTCATTAAGTTCAAAATTTTGCTAGAAAAATTTACAGAAATATTTTTCAAAGTTATTGGTAACAAAATAAATTAATGGGCTTGACACTATATATAATTTTAAACTAAATTTCAAAAGCCTAATATATTTTATTTTGGTCATAATTTAAATAAATTTTTTGATCTAAAATATTATAGTAGTATTTTCCTAATTAAATTATTTTCTGGAACTTTCGAGTATGTATTACCTAAAAGTATTTTTTGAGTAACTAAAGCTAGATTTCAAACTTAAGATATTATTTTGACAAAACTTAGAGTTTTTGTCCTAAAAAGATGTCTAGATTTTTAAGTATTTAATTAAATTATTTTAACCAAATAAAACTCTATTTTTCAAGTATTAAAAATAGTTTTCTAAAATCGTATATATAATATATTATCTAATTTTCTTGAATTATCCTCCTGCCCGTGCCGAATCCCATCATTCATACTCCCTTGTCAATTCTATACTACTTTATGTCGACCCTAATGTAAGCCCCTGAATTTAGGGCTTATATTTTTTAATTTTCTAAATCAATTATTTGCAATAGATATTATTATTTGATTTAATGTTCTTTTTTGTGACTTTGACTTCTGGAGCGTCAGAGATGCCAATCTCTATAAACTCTCTTCATCAGTGTGTAGTAGACAAGATTACCTTCATGTTGATATATCATGTCCCACCAAAACTTGTTCCCTTGTACTCTTTTGGCTTCATACAACTTCGGGTCAGTTTAGACCATTTGATCATTAAATAATTATTAATTAATTTTTTCACTTTTATCTTTGATCATCATATGCACGTTACCATGACTTTTAATTTAGGAGCACAAGACTAGTCATTTTCTTGAAACCAACTTCTCATGCATGACCTACTCGAGACACCCTACACCCATGACCTTCGTGTCCCACTCAGACACACCATCTTGTGCTTCATTTGCTTCGTACAACTTTTGGGTCAATTTAGGCCAATTAATTATCCACCGTAAAATGTGACCTGACTTCTAATTTAATTTCGGAACCCGAAATCGATCCAACCTAGTCGACCCAAAATATGGACATGGCCCACATGAAGCCTACTACCCACATGACACTTGTGTCCCATTTATTTGAGCCCCCACATGCTACTTATTTATCCATGATCATAAATACCTAAAATTAAACCATTTATTGCACCAAGTCTATTTTGACCTGACCCGGCTCAACTGAACCCAACCCAAGCTTCATGTTACCCGCTCATGAATACCCCACACACTTTTTCCTTACAAAATACCAAACACCTAGTGTACCATTTAAAATATTAAATGGACAACCTCCCTTTAATTAAATCCCTAGAGAAAAACCTAATCTCCATTTAAATCCTAACCATTCATTATCCTACATCATCCCAACCACACAATTTCCTACACAACACACACACACCCCCTATGTATCCGGCCCTAACTCCAATATTTCTTTCTTTCACTCTCTCTCTCTCTCTTCCTAAAACTAAACACATAGCCAACTCTTTTTCACCTACTCAATATCTCTCTCCCTATCATTACAACAGCAGCATTCTTCTCCCTCTAGCCGACAGCACACCCCTCCCCTCAACTTCATCTCTTCCTCCTCCTCCTCCATGTTGGCCGAACATCCCTGACTCCAGCCCTCTTTTTCTTCCTCTTCTTCATCATCATCATCATCAAACACCACCATCCCCATCACCATCCCTACTCCTTCATCACCAAACATTATCACCTCCACCCGAGCTCCACCACCACGAACCACCTCTCCTCCGACCAGCCACCACCGTTGCCGTACCCCGCCGCCGCCCTGGCCAGCAGCAGCAGCCGAGCAACAACGCCAGCAGCGCAGCAGCAATAAGGCGGCAGCAGCCGCGCGCCACTGCCGACCAACCGCGCGCCACCGCGGCCGTCGTCACCGCCGGCGAGCCCCCTTGGTCGAGCGCACTCCCAGGAAGGCCCTTGTGGCGCGTCCCCTCGTCTCCAGTGCGAGAAACGCCCGATTCGTACGTTTTGCACGGAATCCCATCGACGCGCGCGCGGACGGATTTCAGAATGTGCGCTTCGTCGCAGCAACTTCGTGCGTGTATTCTGGAAAATATGACCGTTGGATCGGTGAACTCTTTGCTCCATCACAATCTTGGTATATCCCTCTACCTCTTCCTCATGTTTCGTCCATTAATTTTGTCGTTTGATACATCAAAACCGGCCACCAAGTTGACCGTTTAAATTGTACTATTTTTGGACAGTTTTACGGAGCCAACTTCGTCGGCTCGTATCTCCTCCTTCGCAACTCTGTTTGGCGTGCCACTAGTTCCTATGCGCAGCTGGTATAACCCTCTTCCTGCCTCTTAAGTTTCGTATCATTGTGAGCACGTTTGATTGATTGAATTTGACGCCAAAGTTGGTCGTCCGAATTCGTAATTTTTAACTTGTAAAATTCTATTTTTGAACCCGGGACTCCGAATTTCAATTCTGACACCACCAGTAGACTCGTGGCGTCGTTCTGGCATGAATTTATATAAAGTTTGTCAGATTTGGAGGACATGGGTCCTGGCACGCATTTCGGTACAAAGCGGATCCTACAGTCCGAGTCAACGGGTTATTTTGAGATCGGCTCATCGGAATCCAATTTCGGATATACTGTTGAGTTCGTATCATCATTCTGGACTCGTTGACATATAATTTACTAAATTTTGAGGACCTTGGCTCCGACACGCTTTTTCGTGCAAATCAGAATTTTAATGTCCTAGTCAACGGACCAATTTGAGATCGGATCAACGGAATCCAATTTTGGATATACTGTTGGGTTCGTATCGTCATTATGGATTCGTGGACATATAATTTGTTAGATTTAGTGGATTAGTATCCTTACACGTTTTTCGGTGCAAAGCGGGTCCGATACGGACACCATTTTGACCCGAAATTACATTTTTGCTCCTGTGTCCAAACTGGACTTATGGATAGGCTATCCTAGCTGATTTGACCATTCTAGACACGTTGGTGATGTTTGTTTCATCATCCGACAATATTTGTAGATATTTCTCTATGTACCACTCTTTATTATAATTAATTCCTATTATGTTCGTATTTCGGAATTAGTGCAACGAAACTGAGATCAATCGATTCCAGTGATCTCGCATCGCTAAAATTGACAAGATGACCATGTGGATCACTATGATAAGATTATTAATCTTACTGTTGATTTTTTTATCTCGATTTGCGTGTTGTAGGTTTCGATGTACGAATAACGAGGTACAACTTGATATTTTAATTATTAGATTAGAGTTGATAATGTTTGACCAAGATATATGGTATCTTGGTAGGTAATATTAGGAATAGTATGCTTAGGCTAGTTTTGACCTCGGTTGACCAAGTTTGACTGCTTTGGCCAAAAGTCAACTATCAGTCAACAGTTTGCCTAGAAATATCTAGAACTTGACTAGAGTTGACCAGTTGACCAAAAGTCAACTGTTAGTCAACAATAGCTTAGTTTGACCTAGAGTTGACCAGAGTTGACCAGTTGACCAAAAGTCAACTGTAAGTCAACCATTGACCCAGTTTGACTTTGTTTGACTTCCTGTGACCTAGTGTGACTCAGTGTGACCTAGTTTGACTTAGTTGGACTGAGATTGACCTAGATTACATAGCTTATACTATATAATCATGCCTAACAATGTTGAACCCTAATTAGCTTATATATATATCTCGTCTTTAGGTTTGTGACATCACTCTGAGCATCGACCCCATTTGACAGCTCAGGACCGCAGGCGAGTACATTCTCTGATAGTAGTTCCTTGTCTTGATATCTTTTGTATCCGATTCAGTTATAGCGTTTTACTTGATTCTTGTCACGATGGTGCACGGACTAGTATACGTTGGATCCTAGCATGAAATGTTATTCCTGGACTTTCTTGGTATATTGGTACATTGTTCGATCTTGTCTCTTATACTTGTATAGACACCGATTTCTGAGGGAGATTAGCTACCCTCTTGGAGAATCCTGTGTCATAACGTACCCTGTCCGGATCCATATACTATTCGGGGATGGGGAGTTGTTAGTGGTCATGTGATCAATATCATACTTGTATTCCTATACTTGTTCACAGCTATACCCTTACTTCACGTAGGGTAAAGCCTGACCCTACTTGTTCATAGCTTTCCATGCTGGCTGGCCTGACCCAGAGTTCTTGTTGTTCTTGTTCATAGCCAGTCAGATGGTACAGCCTGATCTTGACCCAAGCCGATCACACAATGCTCTAATATCTCAAGGCATATTTTATGTTTACGTTATACATCAGATATTCCTGTACTGTTCTACTTTCTTGTACGTTACACCCTGACATGATTTCCAGTTTGTATATCATGTTTTACTTACAGTCTTGATATATCATCTTGTATTCTATTATGATTGTCTCTTATAGTATTTGTTAATACTATGAAACTGTTGTTAGTGGTGTACTTGCTCATTTTTATGACAGGATAACCGTTGATGTTTACAGAGGACATGTTGGCTGATTGCTCTACCTTTTACGGGTATGGCCAGGATAGAATTTTGATGAGACATTACCCCTGGAGCCCGTAGATGATATAGCACATATTTAGATTTGTTAGATAGGTTTGTCTGGACTGCGAGCCAGCTAGTTTATGAGACTTATATTATATGTGTGTTTGGGACCTTGTGTTATATTTTCGACTCTCTACTATGTTTGTGACTTTGCTTCTATTT
The DNA here is from genome assembly GCA_029216955.1 of Iris pallida. Classification (NCBI taxonomy): domain Eukaryota; kingdom Viridiplantae; phylum Streptophyta; class Magnoliopsida; order Asparagales; family Iridaceae; genus Iris; species Iris pallida. The sequence goes on from JANAVB010031219.1 coordinate 2,741,628, forward strand.
TGTACTTATATTTCCATCATATCTTTATGATATTCGTGTCTATCTTCCCTAGATGTCTTGTGATTGAGTTGAGATTATATACCTCCGTACGGAGATGACAGGTACATATATATTGTGTCTAGATGCTATACTTTCTAGTAGACCTATACAGCGTTCTACCGCAGATTCTGCGACGTAGGCTGGACGTACCCACGTGCTCGTACCCCTAATCAGGGTGCGGGTCGTGACACCTAGCTAATCTGACCGTCCTGGACCCGATGGAACAGTCCGTACCGTCATCGGAGGCTGTCTTGCGTATTTGTAACACTGAAGTCCTATGTTGTGCCATCTTGATCATCGCACCACACCAAGCGTCACAACAGGCAAGATACCTTGTCATTTGCTATCTATTTATTTTAGCTCATATTTTATGCATTTATTTATCATTTTTTTATAAATTAAACTGTGCTACATTGTCATAATGTAGCTCCCCTTCCCGAAAATTTAGAAATTTTTTTTATTATTTTATTTATTTGAGTTAAATAAGATTTTTAGCATTTTGTAAATAATTATTTAGTTAATTATTACGGTAGATGACTTAAGCCATAGTTGAGTTTTGAAGTACTAGACGACTAAGATTTATGGCACAGGAGATGTAGCAGTGTGCCTTGACTAGTGTACTAGTCATGCCCAGGGAAACCTAGCCATAGGGATGTCCTAACTAGAAAAACCAGGCCAAGTTGTGACTTGACCATTATAAATAGTTAATTATTTATTGTTAATATTATTTGACGTTGAGTGACCCGGTTGTACCAAACTAGTCCAGATTGGGCCCAAACCAAATCCAAGCCTGTGTAGGCATGAAGTGTGACTAAGATGTTAGTGACGGTATATTTTGTGCGTACGTACTTTTCTTAAATGCTCTACTGCATATATTTTGTAAGTAATTATTATTAATATTATTACTGTTTATTATATATATATATAAATATTTAATACTCAGAAGATATTTAATAGTTTTTAAATAATTTTACTTAGCTACCCTTGTGTATGTTTGGAATATTTAGGCTAAACCCATATTTGTATACGTACCTATTTTTGGATTCCATGGTTTGTTATAATTATTACTATTATTACTATTGTTAATCTAAATATCGTTTGGAATCAGGATTAAGTATAGGATAGATATATGTATGTATATACGTGTTTAGATATTTTAATGTATTATTTGATTGCTTGGAATACTGGTGGTTGTAGAGGTATATAAATATATGTAGAAGACAAATATATAGATATAGAAATAAAAATGTGTGTATGTATATATAAAAATATATTACATATGTGTGTAATTGTATTGTATATATAAATTATTATATAAATGTGTGTATATATATACGCGTATATATTAAGTATGTGCATCTGGATTTATATATATAAATATATATATATATATGTAGGTATATTTGTGCATATGTATACATGGGCGTACATGTGTATGTAAGTATATATGTAAATATGTGTGTGTATATACCTACACATACAAATTTGCACATGAATAATACAACAAATCACCACAGGCCCTTAACAGCAGCTAAGCCAGCATCTCTCAAAGCCCAAGCCTGGCTCAGCCTGCTCGGCCCAAGCTTTCCCCCGAACCCAGCACTACCCACCTACAGCCCCGAACTATGAAGCCAACAGAACCCGACTGTTTGCAACAGCGTACTTAAATACGCGCGAGAACGAGCAAACCCTAATGCCAACACCAACGCCGCCACCCCCTCCTCCAACGCGGGCGACCTTGCTCCGGCCTCCACGCGCGATCGTGCGGCCACAGGTCGGCCGGCAGCAGCGGTCGAACCGCGCGCAAGTAAAGAACAGTGCGGCAGAACATCAGTTTTCTCGACCAGGTTCGACCTCTCATTTCTCCTTCATCTCGGAGTCTATCGACGAACCAATTGGTTCGTCGTAATCGCAATATATAGGGCTAAGAGGCCTGACAAGTAGTTCGACCTTAGGTGCCCTGAATTTTCCATAATTTAAGTCGAAAGTTCGACGAAAAACTGAGATTGGACACTGTGAGTTCAACTGTCATGAGGCTGTTTTGGAAGCCGTATAACCGTCGATTCCTCAACAATATAGGAAATCCATTTGAACACGACTGTTGATAACATATACGGGATGACAACCCCATTCATAGATTTATTTTTCATCCAGTAAATTGTCGTTAATCTATTTTCCAAGATCGAGAAAAAACATGTTTAAAAACAGTTTCCAAAACTAGAAATCCATCCACACGACGTGCATCCCGCCAAACCGGGCGACGTGGTCGTGCACCGTAAGCATCAAAAGCTGCGTAACAGCTTCGTGGTCGTGTGGGCTTTGACGGAATTCAAATTGGTCGCGTGTGCGCGACGAATTTGATGCGTATCCGTCGAAATTTCCCGTATCGGCCTCTGTGCAAATTTCCCAATTACTTCGTACACGCTCGTCAGATCGAGACGAAACTTGCACCAACAGGACCATATCATTTTTCTGGTCCTGTATGCCAAGTTTGGTCCGATTCTGAGACAGTCGAATCGGACGTCGTTTTGCGGGCCCCACGGTCCGACTCAACGGGTGATTTTGTGCACGGCCCGCCGAAATCTAACTCTGGACATACGGTTGGGTTCGTATCAGAAAACCGAACCTGTTGACATGTAGTTTGACAACTTTAGAGACCGTTGACTCTGACATGCTTTTCGGTGCAAAGCGGGTTCAACGGCAGACATCGTTTTTGTCCGAAATTACCGTTTTGCCCCTGTGTCCAGAATTGGACTTAAGGATAGGCAATCCTAGCTATTTTGACTATTCTGAGACTGTTGGCATTGTCGGTTTCAGCTTTCGGAGACAGTTGTGATGATTTGGGCCTTATAGCTTAGTAGTGGACTAGATTGTTATTGGATCTGCGTGAAATCTCCAGGCAAGTATATCTTGCCTTTCTACACAGCTTTATTTACATGCACTGTCTATTATTTTATTCGGTTTCTCATATTATTGCCATGTATCTTTTCTATCAAGCTGGTATATTTTTATCATTGCTTTAGACAGTGTTCACAGTTAGCCTTGTGTCTTATTGATCGTGCCTTGATTGAGTCGTGCCTCCGTGTCTTGAACCTTGAAGCTAACCTGCGAGTCCACGATAGGGACGAGGGTTAGTAGTTATTGGTCCACACCTGCGAGTCCACACTAGGGAGGGTGATGCTAGCCTGCGAGTCCACGATAGGGACGAGGGTTAGTAGTAGATGCTAGCCTGCGAGTCCACGATAGGGACGAGGGTTAGTAGTAGATGCTAGCCTGCGAGTCCACACTAAGGACGAGGGTTAGTAGTATAGGGTTTACACCTGCGAGTCCACACTAGGGACGAGGGTGATGCTAGCCTAAGAGTCCACACTAGGGACGAGGGTTAGTAGTAGATGCTAGCCTGCGAGTCCACACTAGGGACGAGGGTTAGCAGTATAGGGCTAGCCTGCGAGTCCACACTAGGGACGAGGGGGATGCTAACCTGCGAGTCCACACTAGGGACAAGGGTTAGTAGTTCAAACCTGCGAGTCCACATTAGGGACGAGGGTTTGAGTATTCGTTTCGGTTATCCGTTGACATCTTGACATGAGTTCTCTAGTCCTTGTTCAGCAGTTTATTTTCATGTAGACAGTGTATAGATTCGTGCTTTATTCATTTGCACCGTTTTACTTATTTGTTCCGTACTTTTCTCCATGCATAATAAACTGTTAGAAAGGCTCGTTTTTATGTATCTTGCTAGTCCTCTGAGGACCTGATGATCTCTTCAGGTTTAGCGACTGCATGGTGTTAGTTAGCAGAACAGGATGGTAGAGGATTGCGATGCATGATACAGGTATTGGTTTGTGTTATTTCTTTATTATCTTCTCGTGCTTTATATTCCATATCATGATATACTCTGCTTATTTATAGACTCATATCATTCTTAGAGTCTAATTGAACAATATGCTAATGGGCTGCAGACCATGACCCATACTTGTTCATTCATGTTTTATATAATTCATGTGGATTGAGATATAGTTTAGAATAGACATGATACCCATGACCTTGACAGCTTATACGTACTCGAGTCGGGCTGGAGTCCGCTCGATACGTAGCTAGCTTGCTCACGAGCTCGCGTCCGAAAAGCGGATGCGGGTCATGACACATAATTAGATACATTATACTGTGTAGTTCTATTTCCCGTTATTTATTTTTTTTTACACATTAAACTTAGATTTAAGGGGCCACCCTTTGTTTGTGTTGCATTCATAGGCCTTGACACATTGTACCATGAAGTTGTGAGTCGCAGATAGAACTCGGACATGCGTGACTAGCTGGCCACTGGTACGTGTAAGCCGTGCGATAGGATTAACCGCTAATAGCATTGCATGACTAGTTTGACTTAGCGGTTAATAGAGGTTTTGTGTTGTGAAAACAACATATAGGCATGGGGTAGGGAGGACATATCCTTAGCGTATGGGCTACTATACACATTTCCCTTATGACCGTACGCTCCGCCGGAGATGCGGGTTGACGACCCCTTTATTTATTGTAGGCCAGTGATGTTCGAGGAACGGTTATGCTTGGGCCCTGGTGCCCCAAGTAGGGACTATGTTGATCCCATTTTAGCCAGAGAGCCCATGCGTTGGAGGGGTATTCTTAAACTGCATTCACTTAGAACGGTTAGGCCACCTTATCCGTTAGGTATAAGTACTTTTGGTTTGGGTACTTACACCTGATCGCGGCTTGGAATATTAACTTGTCGCAGATTAGTTTGCCACATCTTGTCCTTGTTTGGTTGTAGGTGTGGCTCACTATTTCGATGAGAAGATACTGAACCTTGTTGTGGTCCGGATACCATATTGGATTTATGGCATGGAAAGATATTTCATCATGGATTTGGGTGCCATCTACTATCCTTGTTTGGTTGGGGGAATGGTACGCTAATTCAATGGTGGAGTATTGGACCATGTTATAATCCAATTGACTTATTTATTGAGCAATTTATATTCAGTCTTATGGCATGATATTATGTGTCTTGTTACGTCCCTCTAAGGACCTGGTGCTCTCTCCAGGTATGTTTTCTTGTCTCTTCGCATGTGTTCTAGCCAAGGCCGTGATCTTTTCTATTCCTTCAAAGATGATTGCTCTTGGATCATCCATGTCACTCTTCGCCAAGTCATTTCTTTGTTTATGTATTTTTCTTCTTTTACTAGTTGGTAGTGGATTTGTCTCTGTCCAACATCATGTACAAAGACAAATTCTTGTTTAATTCTATAAAAGCTTTATCTTTATTGTGGATGAGATTAGTTGTCATGGTTTCTACTGTATTTTACAGCTTACGCATATTTATTATACGGCTGGCATATCTACGTTCCTAGTCCTACGTATTTTGGGAATTGGGCGTTACATCACCTATATGGGACATAATGTATGGACAAAGAATCCGCAAGTTGTAAGCCGAAGGGCGTGATCATTTTTATTCAGAGAGATTGTGAGCTTGAGTGATTATAAGCTTGGCTGCGTGCCCTCTTTGTAATTCCGCGGATTATCAATAGAGTTCTTATTTTGTTGAATACTTGTGTTTTCTTTGTTATTCAATACTTCTGCTTTGTGACTTATGTGTGACGACCCCGTCGCCAAGCTACTGTAATCGGTCGTTATGAAAAATTTCTTGCGCAGGCAGAACCTAGGCTCGTGCAGCATCACGCCCTAGCGAGGACGATCAGTTATGCGGAACTGGGGCGTGACAAGTACCTTCCAGTATAAACAGAATGGAAGAATAAAGAGAGAATAACATAATTCAGTTGTAATCGTTTCTACTTTTTCAATTACTTGTTACTGTACTTCTTCTTCTTCCCCAAGTTTCTAATCTCAATAAAACTTAATTCTCCACTTCTTCCTTAATCCTCTCGTTCTCTAATTTTTACTGTTCTTTCCAGTTAAATCATGACAAACCCTTCTCAAAATTCTCTACTACCAAGTCTAATGGGAAGAGTTCCTACCAGTCCCATCAATTTAAAAAAAAAAAATAACACCCATAACCAGTGAAACCCATAATTTTATAGGAGATTAAATAAATTTGATAAATAGCAATTGGGGACAGCAGATATGCTCCCCATACTCGAAACAACTATGTTATGAGTTACACATATAGGTCTACATAAGGATCCAAAATCTTTGACCCCATCTTTTACTAGGTCCATGTCTCTTCTTATAATCATACAAGAAGGGACAATGAGGACTCAATTAGGTCCGATATCAAAAAGTAGACTCCCTACTCAAATAATTGTGCTAGCAATCACACATCTAGGTCTACATAAGGTCATTTCCAACTCAACCCCTCAAATACCAAATTAAGAGAAAATCATCTCCAATCCACCTTTAAATTGAGAAGATTTCCTCAATTTTTTGAGGGAAGAGTGATTTGATCCTCAATTTTGAGGGAAGTGAAAGAAAATTCTTAAATTTGAGGATCCACTAATAATATATATTTTGTTCTATTTCTTTTAATTTATAAATATAATAATAATAATACCTTTAAAAGTCGTTGTTGAGATCTTTCAACAGAGTCTAATATTGAATATATATTTTTATTAGTATTAAAAAAAATCTGTGTAGAATTATACATAATTTTGGATCATGTACAAAATTTAACATAACTTTGTTTTTCTGTAGAAATTTGATGTATAAATAATGTATATTAATATAGTGTACATGATTATATTAAAATAATTATTAAAAAAATTACTTTGGAATAAATAATAGCTTTTTATTGTTTGAGGATAGATGGGTTGGAGTTGTAATATGAGGATGGAATAATGAGAATATTTTGAGTCTTCAAATTGAGAGGGGGGGGGGGGGGGGGGGGGGGGGGGGGGGGGGGGGGGGGGGGAGATGGGGAGGGGAGAGGGAGGGGTTGGCGGAATGAGGATGGTTGGAGATGGCCTAAGGATCCAAAATCTTTGGCTCCATCTACGCAGTCTTTCCTAAGTCCATGTGTCGTTCTTAATTGTCTGTAGTATTTCACGAAAATCTCTTCTTGAGTTTTTTTTTTTTTCGCTTCTATAATACATAACACTCACTTGAAATATTATAATTGATTTTAATTTTTTGCTTGGCCTTGGGGTTAGGTTTGAGTTTGACTCGATCACTGAAGTCGGCTAATAGTTTCGATACTTTTGGGTGCGACCCAATACGAGAAAGAGTATTCATTACGTGATATTTTCATTTAAGAATCAAAAAAACAATATCTTTGTCATTTTTCTTAAAAATTCGAATATTTTTATTAATTTCTTATCAATTTCTTGTAAGATTTGAACATATTTTTCTTATTGAAAAAGGAAAATTATGGCTATGTTAGATGAATCTATAAATTTGCAATTGAGATTGGTATTACCTTATGCCTTTCTGGTAAATCCTAAAGGGAGAAGATTTGGATTTGTACTTTCAAAAATAAAATTTATATGAGCAGGGGCGGCCCTGGCCCAGGACAGGCCGGGCGAAGGCCCAGGGCCCCCCGACGAAAGGGGACATCAACATGGAACTATCTACAATAGAAGTAGTATATATCATGTGCTATTATTAACAAAAAGCATTGTGGTGTAGTGGTTATAATACAAGACTTATATTTAAGAGGTCCTTGTTCAAATCTTGACTACAACAAAATTTATTTTTATTTACACTTTTTTTCATTATGTATGGGGGCCCATTTTGGAAGTTTTGCCTTGGGCCCCCATCAGCTCAGGGCCGGCCCTGTATATGAGAATTCATGCACTTTCTTGTCCCTCTACTAGGGGACAAATGTGTTTGTTTAAGATTAAAAAAATATAAACAAATTAAACAAATACGTATATAACACTTAATTGACACATCAAAATATACGTCATGTCCTTATTTATCGTATCGTGTCATATTCATGGTCATGCAATATAAGTCTAAACATAAGTACAAAAAAAATTAATATAAATAATCTTTATTATACTAACAACTAACATTAATTAAGAATAAAATTTTAATATTTGAAATAGTAACTAAATATTAATTAATTGTTGATTATTTATTAGTTATTTTAATAATCATTTTCCTCCCACATAGGAGGAAAGAGATGCGAGAGGCTTGGGTTTTACTAGGGGCCAGAAAATGGACTCAAGCTATCACCACATCCTTCTACTTAGAGCATCTCCAACCCTATTGTCTTGTTAAGTGTTGTGAGTCTTAGGTGGCTCCTATGTGGCATGAGCCACAAGACAATGTCTTGTTTATGTGGCAAAATTATATCTCAAAAGACAATGACATAGAAAAACTCTCTCCAATGCAAAAGTATTGAGAAGACAATAAAAAGTATTTTTTTTCCAACTTCCAAGGCAACTTTTAAGACAACTACTCATCTTCTTTCTTTTTTCTAATATTTTTTATTCATAATTGATGACATGGAAGAGAAGACATTGTCAAGTGCATTGTCTAGAACAAGACAATCAACTTCATAATGTCTTCTTTAATTTTTGCCACATAAGCTTCACAATTGACTTGACAATTGCATTGGAGAAGAACTTTTGAATAAAATTTTGTCATTCCTATGTGGCATTAACTTTTTTCCAAAGTCACAATAGGGTGGGAGATGCTCTTAGACCTAGAGAAAAATCCAAACAATACCAAACAGTTCCTAATGACCAACCGTGGGTTGTAGAGTATCTATTCCTCGCTGCGCTGCATTGTTTCTCAATCGGCGAAGTCTCACAACAGACTCTTTTTTTTCCTAGTATAATTGCTAAACATCCTCAACAATATTTCTTCACCTCTACTCAACCAGAGAAGACTTAATTGCAAAATTCCAACTCCTGAACATCGCAACAGACTTTATTAAGAAGAAGATCTAACATGCTTGGATCTTCACTCAATAGCTGGCTCACCAAATTTTCTCTTTGTGCAGCACTAAGATGCCACAGTGTTTGTTCAGACCTCACTGTCTTACTTTACCCACTACAATCAACTGCAACCAACTCTGGAAATGCCTCACTGTGATTGTCAAGCGAACAAGTAATTAACCTGACCATCAACTCAAGGCCAGCCTCGGGAGTTGGTTGTCCTAACCGGAGCTAATTTTGGTTGCCTCTTGAACCAACCTCTTGTGAGGTGCTTCTTTTATGTCCTGGGCACCTGCGACCCCAACCACTTGCAGGTCACGTTGGGCCTGGGGTTTGCCCAAGTCCGAAGTCTTGTCGGACGTACCCGTGGACCGGCTATGCATCCCTACTAAATCGCTGGTCTATGAAGTAGGTCTTGGAAGCGGCTGGCTGCTGGCAAGTCATATTTCTGAGAGCTCTCCATAACCTAATTAACCACCATCAGTTGAACCTTCAACGACGCTCCATTCCTCTTCATATACTCATTTTTTTTTCCTCAAAGAAATAATAGAACACTCACCAGCATACCTCTGAGATGGAGCCCTGGTGGTGTCTCTGCCTCTGCGCCTCTCTCCTCGTTCGCGCCGGTACTGCAGGAGCCCAGGCGCTGTCGCCTGCACCAACTCAACAACCAACACCGGTCACTGCTGCAACTCCAGCATCGTCGCCACCTCCCACCTTGGTGCAACCACCAGCATCTAGCCCAACAGGACCGCCACCTCAAGCAACAACCCCCCCTCTGCCACCGCCACCAACAATATCACCACTGCCATCTCCTCTGTCACCACCACCCGCATTGCCACCGCCAACTCCTGCACCGCTGTCACCACCACCTGCATTGCCACCGCCAACCCCTGCACCGCTGTCACCACCACCTGCATTGCCACCGCCAACTCCTTCACCTCTGCCACCGCCAGTTCCTTCGCCAGCACCAACGGTCGTGGCACCTTCACCGGTACCAGCTGCGGCTCCTGCAGGGCCAACTCCAGCTCCAGCCCCGTCAAAGAGCAAGAAGAAGCACAAGAAGAAGAAGCATAAGAAGAAGCATGCACCTGCACCAGCTCCGGCCTTGCAGAGCCCACCAGCACCGCCTACGCCTTCTGAGGAGGATGTCGATTCTCCGGCACCTGCACCAGATGAGGTGCTACTTTTACATGACCCTCCCTTCCTTTGTTCTTCTGCTAGTTTACTTTTACATTTGATGCAAGTAAATCCAACCTAAACTTAGAAATGGATCAGGAAATTTTGAATGAAAAAAATAAATAAATTACATCCATCGGTACAGATCTAATTATAATCCAACGACGCAGTTCTAAACACAAAGATTTCCGATAAACCTAGAACAAGATTGGACATATGCATTGCACCCTAAATACATAGTGAATCCACAAATGGTACACAAGTAACTTTCTGAATGTTTGGATATGATCTTCAAAGTCGAGATGACACATGGAAATTCAACAACAAAAAGTTTCTCAAGAACTCGGCATAAATGCAAGGATTCATCATCATGCAGATTAACCTAGGCAATCTAAATAATATTTACTAGAGTAGAATAAATATTGCTGTAAACACCAAAGGCCATAACACTTGCAACAATGGCCCAGTCATATTCATAACAAGAAACTTCGACAAGAACCAAAACACAATTTTATGTCCAGCAACTTAGCAAGCAAGTAAGCAACCTGCATCGACCCACCAACAAATTATAACAAAACCAGGACCTGCCAATGAGGCTTCAACAAAAATTTATATATCCTCTATAGCTACTCTATAGCTATTGACTAACCGCATGATTAAGTACCAAGTAATTCTACAGATTTGGGGACTAGCAAGCAGTTAGCAAATGCTTTCTCTCCACTTACATTGAACAAAAATAGCATCTTCATTTACTTGTTTTTTCCTCTTTTCTGAATGCAGAATGGGAGCAGTGCAATGTATGATAATGGAGGGATGCTAGGAAGGTGGATGCGAACAATAATGGCAATCTTTATGCTTTTAGCGGTCATGTGATCTAATACTGCTTCCAATTTAGTAATTATATTTCTTGTTTCATTGTGTGTAAAGAAAATCCTTTTCCATCATACAATAAAACAATCAACGCAGTGTCTGTTCCCCAACATTGGGTATGTAAGAAAGCAGTTCTTTGCATTATCTTGATTTTCAAGAATATGATTTTAAGTTTCTCGGCATTGTTTCAAATGCAAAGTTTGTGGTAATAATATTTATTTCACTTCTCATCCTCTTCTCCATCAGCATCCAATCCTTCTCCCATTAAATGAAAAAAAATTAGTGGTGGTAAGAAGGCTTCCTAACCAAGGTAACATTGATTAACCAACAGACAACCTAATGTGAAAATAATGAATCAGTGCCGAGATAATTCCAAGCTTCATTGAGAAATAACAGGCTTCTAACGAAATCAAGACTAAACATTTCAAAAATAATAATAATAATAAAGGAGATTAAGAGAGGCAACGTTCAGATTTCTATACACAAAAATTAGTAAATGGACCAGACATTCTTCAAAAGCAATGTGAAACATCATGTCAAATATCATTAGTTCTGAGTAAACTGAAACCATTAAGTAAAAAGTAATGTGAAACATAGTAGGTAGCAGAATGGATGTGCATATATAAAAGAAAATTCTTAGTTAAGAATCTGATATTTTCATCCTCATAACATCAAAATCTTCTACAAAGATAAATAGTTTCAAATAATAACACATTTTAAAGATCAAAGATATGCCAGAAAATCAGAACTATAATTTTTATGATTCACCATTGTATCATTTCAGATCTGCTAACCGACACTCCAAAACTCAGCTTATTGGTTGGATTGGACCTTGCATGGCTCAGAGCTGAGTCTGACGCATATTCAGTCGGTAGCTTCTAGCAGTGAAAGTAGTTCACAGGTCGATACTGAAAGGATCCAAATGATAGAACCCAAAATCTTGGGTCAATGCACCTCATGCTAATTTAGTATCATCACTGTCTGGATCTTTCTCCTTCCGTAAATCGTACTCAACCACAAGCCCCAGGTTGTCAACTAGTTTGTGATTCACGAGACAGCTTGCACACTGTATGAATGGTGACATTAGTACCCACGATAAGAAACTATTATGTACGGCCATCAAAATAAATTTTACAACATGGTTATGGACCATTTTGTAGTGCATACATAAGATTATGAACTTCACACCCGATCAAGCCAATTTTCTTGTAAATTGCACTATAAAAATCATTTGCATATCATCATAATCAAATATCATCACATAAGCCTTCTCTTAACGAAGTGGACTTAGTTTGAAACATAGATCTATGTGAAGAAAGATGCAGTAAGATTGAGCATTTTGTTATTCTCAATATTTAAGACGAAGTGAAACCCCAATGGGGTGGTGAAATTCTCACGAAAGGAAACTATAAGCATGAGAGGCCTGTCTGAAATAGTTGGCACAGGCTAAAACCTATGTTAGAGATCATACTATTCAAACCAATTTGGTGAATCCTGCAATTTCCTATTCCAGGAAAGAGGTTACACAGAGAGCAAGATGACAATTTGAGATAGAGACCCCAATCTCTGGGACGAAACATAAGCAAAGGTCCAGACTCAAACAATAATCCCCATGAGAGTACTAGGTAAATATAAGATATGCGCAAAGTGTAACATGCAGCTGACAGAACCTACTAACAAATAAATATACTTCAATATGACTGTGGCAATATAAGAAATGTCACATATATGAAAAAGGACACCTATTTTGCCATGGCCTATGAGGCTCCTGCTTATATAGGGTGGGGAGAGGTGTACGCAGCCATAAACCAATTTACAGAGAGGTGGTTTCCACGACCACAATCTACATCCTCCATGATGCAATGTTACATCTACTCTCTTTTTTCCTCCAGGCACTTTGGCTATCACGAAGCACCAATATATTGATATGTAAATATAGAATGTTGAAGGTTTCCTCTTCCTAGCATATAACATCATTTACTATGAGAAAAAATAAGTGGACATGAATATAAGATAAGAGCTACATTGTCAGCAGAACTTACCGACAAATAAATATATCTAAAATTTACTAACAAGACAATATATGCAAAGTTCCATGTATCTTTTCTTTAGTAGACGTTAAACATTTAGCTATAATGAAGCTCCAAATTTTTGTAATTGTAACTACAACAATGATGAAGATCGTCGTAGAGTAACTCCAGATGCAAATATAGATTACCTGTACAAAAACAGTCCCCCGTTCATAAGCTAGTCTGTTTACAGTACGCTGAGTTCTTTCACTGCAGGCATTGCATGTGAATTGCACTATCAAATTTCTCCTAGGAAGCTTTATATCAAAGAATGCTTCCTTCAAGTTGGCACGAAGAAAACATGATTTAGGAAAGTAAAAGATAAAGAGAGAAATTAGTGTATGTTATCGTTTACAAAACTTGACATGTACAGAAAGTAAGCAAACCTGATTATGACTATGTTACAAAAGGAAAATCACTTTCTGTCCATCATATCACATACAACATACAACAAGCACATGACCACGAAACACAATCACACTTGAATAGATCGGAATAAACAAGGGTTTGATGCAAAAAAACAGATTAGAAGACGGCTCCATCCAAGGGCGGACCTATGTATGGGCTGAGATGGGCTCCAGGCCAACCAAAATTTCAGAACTTTTTTTTCTCCATATGACACGAGCCCACACCATATAGCCCAAATCACAACTTAACCCAAACTTGTCCCAGCCTAGCCCAACTCTTATCTCAGCGTAGCCCAACTACCGAACCCACATGCAACAGTCCATTGCTCCAAAAATCAAAAACGTGATTTTTAGTTCAGCCCAAGGCGGCTCGAATTCATAGTTCTGACCTTGGTTACAACAAATGATAATGAGATAAATAAAGAAGTCTAGCTTAAGCACATGTTAAAGATTCATGGCACTCCTTGAATTAAAAGGTTCATGTAAGATATATCTTCTACTTTACAAGTGTGGGTACAAGCAAGGGCGAAACTATGTACGTGCTGAGGTGGGCTTCAGCCCAACCAAAATTATTATCCTTTCCATGATCACTAGCCCACACCCCATTCCAAATTCCAGCTTAGCCCAAACTTATCTCAGCCTAGCCCAACTCTTATCTCGGTGTAGCCTAACTACCCAACCCAAATACAGCAGACTATTGCTCCAAAAATAAAAAAAAGTAATTTTTAGAGCATCTGCAGTGGGGACACGCCATACCATACTCCAAAATTTTAAAAATAGTGCAAATTACTACTTTTGGAGTGTCCTATTCATATTGGCACACAATGACACACTCCAAATAACACACCAAATCCATACTCCAAATTAACCTCATATTTTCTCCCCCTCTTTTTCTTTTATTTCTCTTTCTTGGACGGTGGGCCCAGTTGGGTTACTATTTACAAGCTATGAAACGCTCCAAATTTGGAAAGTATCTTGGATTTTGACTAAAGCAGAAATGTAGCACTTCAAACCACTCTCAATGTGGATGCTCTTAGTTAGAGCATCCTTAGTAAGGCTTATCATCAGGTCCAATTTCTACATTCAGAATTTTGAAGCTTATTTTGTAGAATAGAAGTCACATTCCTAGTCCCAATTTCTACAATTTCGGTCCCAAGGGTTGGGCCTCCCAATTTCTAGATTCTAGATTGTAGGAACTCATTTTGTAGAATAGTAAGTCCCAACTTGGAGCCCAACTTTCTAGCTTCTAGATTTTACATTTTTTTTTTCCCACATCAATTTTTGACCACACAATCTTTGGGGCGGAGCTCACTTTATCGATTCCTACTATTCTCGTACAAATCCAACCCATTCTACATTTACCTTTTTTCTGAAATTTTGGACCCCAAATTGTACTGGAGAGTCCCAAATCCTAGTGATGCTCTTAGCACAACTACCCAACCCAAATAAGCCCATTTCTCCAAAAATCAAAAAGGAATTTATATTCACCATTCTGATGGGGAAGGTTTGGATGATGGTGTAAACTATTCACATCATAAAATCAAAGTCCCAGTTTGCGCAAAAAAGGTCCAATTCTTGGAAATTCAAACTGGGATTTTAAAAAAAAATTCTCCGGAGCTAAGCCTCGAAGCTCCAAGTAGCTCAACTTTGAAACTAGGTTACCTATAGTAAGTATGGAACAAACAACAACCAAAGGTGCGAGCTTGATTATATATAACACACCTTAGATGCATCGCGATTGATTCCAAAGCTTTCCTCCTCTAAATTCCCACTACACAGCGAACAAGAAAATACTCTGGGCTTCCCGCCAATCCTCAAGGGTTTCGCCTGTGCAACGTCACAGAAAGAAACAAAAAAATCATAAAATTCTTCGAGAAATTCTAAGAATTTCCAGAAGAAAAAAAATGGAAATTTTGACGGGCTCAACCCTGAGAGGAGGTCCGCCGCTGTAGGCCGTCCCTGAGTTGGTCCGGCGGACTTGGCCGGTCAGAGGCGGCCGGAGCCGGAGGTGGGGGATCTGTGGGGACCACACACCACCCCATGTCGCCGCCATCTCCCTTTTACTTTCTTTGCTCTGCTCCAGTGCTCCTAATCCCATCTCCTCCTCCTCCATTTATGAAACAAAACCAGGGGGCTAGCATATTGGGCCGGGCCCCCTCGGCCCATCAAGTAAGGATACAGATTCATACATATTTTAGTGTATTTATTTTGGGGTGTCGGTACATGTCCTTATAGGCTCGTACATGTGTCGGACATGACACGGACATGACATAAATTTTGAAGTGTTTGTGCTTTCGTCTCTGAGACTTGGTGGAGGATGGACATCAACTGCTGCATATACAGAGGCACGGGTGCAGGCGCATCGATGTCTTCAGGCTCGACTCGACCCGTAACGAGTGAGTCGACTCGAGACTGAGGACACAGGGAGAGACGAGCCAAGTGTGCTCTTCTTGGAATATGTTTACCGTACCCAAAATTGCAAGCACATCAATATTAGGTCCCGTTTGGTTCGTGGAATGGAAGGGAAAGGAAATCAGTTCCTTGTCATTTTCTTTCCTTTGAGAAACTTTAATTTCCATTGATTTTTCTTTTCAATATTTGGCAATGCCAAGGAATTTAGAAAGGAAAGTGAATACTTCAATGTGGAAAAGTGATTTATTACTTGGATAGATGGAATCACTTTTACCCCTAATTTTCCTTCCATTGGGAATCACTTTCCTTTCCTCCTCAATTCCTTTGGCACCCAAACATAGGAAAGTAATCATTTTTCTCTCAATCCGGAGATTCCGCGAACCAAACGAGGCCTAAAAGTCCATACAATATAGTAGAGAAGAGACCCTCGTATTATTCAAAACAAAAAAAAGAAGATTGGGCTTGAGTTACGATTTTCAGTAAATTAAAAATGTGACACCAATAACGGTATTTTCAGTGACAATAAATGGAGATGGAAATATAACATGTTTCCAACAATCACCCCAAAACTATAAGATGGCGACACCGTTTCTGACATTCCAAGGTATCGTTTGGTTTGCGGAAAGGAAATGAAAGGAAAGAAAATCAATTCTTTGTTGTTTTTTTTTTCTTGAAAAAATTATAATTTTTATCCATTTTTTTCTGATATTTGGAGAGGACAAGAAAATTAGAAGAAAAATATGAATTTCTTACCGTTGGAGAGCGAATGATTTTTCTTTCCTAACTCCATGAATTCTACCAACCAAACTAGGCCAAAGGGCATGTACAAATACTAAAAATAAATCTTTTATGACATTCTAGGGAAACTGTTAGTGAAGTTTCTAAAAAAAAAAATATGGATGCCAAAATCTAAATATGAAAATTTTCTATTAATTATATATACGGATGTTAGAAATTTTGTAATATTTCAAAAAAAATTTTGATCTTGTATACTCATATAACTTGCAGATGTTCAGAAACGACTCTGGCCAAAGTCGTTTGGTTTGCGGAAAGGAAAGACGGATCAAGCAAACACTTGAGTTCTATTTCAGACAAAATTGAGATGTCTACAAGAATATGATAACCTGCCAGCTGTTGCTTAATTAGCTAAATATGAATTATAGGAAGTCTTTTGAACTTCCAACCATCGTAATCATTACTCCTCCTTTGCTTAAGTCTTTTGGCAAGCCTCATTAGAACCTTTGGGGACGTTTGCTATACGGAATATTGTATAGTCGAAAATTTTATATTTTCGGAAATTAACTTTTACGTAATTAAATTTTCTGAAAAATTATATTTTTATGTTTGATGACTATATAAATATTTTCGAAAAAAAATGATAAAAAAACTAAAAAATAAAAAAACAAAAACGAAAATGAAAAGAAAAAAAAAATCAAAAACGAAAACGAAAAAAAAATCGACCAAAATACAAAAAAAAGACAAAGACCAAAATGCCAAAAAAGACTAAAACGACAAAAATGAAAGAAAAAAAAAGATAAAAAAAAGATTAAAAAAGCAACAAAAACGACCAAAAAGACCAAAAATAACAAAAACGACAAAAAAACAACACAATTGACAAAAAACAACCAAAACGATAAAAAGGACCAAAAAATGACAAAACCCAAAAAATGACAAAAATTACAAAAAAAGATTAAAAAATACTACAAAAAGACCAAAAAAAACAACAAAAAAAGACAAAAAATAAAAAAAACGACCAAAAAGAACAAAAACGACAAAAATGACAAAAAAAACGACAAAAGATAAAAAACGACCCAAAACCGATAAAAACGACAAAAACTACCAAAAAACGACAAAAAAATACTAAAAACGACAAAAAGAGACCAGACCGACTAAAAAATGACAAAAAATTACTACAAACGACAAAAAGACAAAAAGACAAAAGACAACAAAAAATGACAAAAAAGGTAAAAACGACAAAAAAAGGAGACGAAAAACGACAAAAACAACAAAAAACGAAAAAAAAAAAAATGACAAAAAACTACTAAAATCGACAAAAAAGAAACCAAACAGACAAAAAATGACAAAAAACTACTAGAAAACGACAAAAAATGATAAAAGACAACAAAAAACGACATAAACTGATAAGAAACAACAAAAAAGACAAAAGAGACAAAAAACGACAAAAAAATAACAAAAACGACAAAAAATTGACAAAAACGATAAAAAAGACAAAACTACTAAAAACGACAAAATAAAAAAACCGGTAAAAAGCAACGAAAAAGAGAAAAAATGAAAAATAATAACAAAAAAAATGATAAAAACGACAAAAATAAAAAAACAAAAAGGACAAAAAACTACTAAAAACAACAAAAAATTGACAAAACGAAAAAAGTGACAAAAAGGAGAAAATACGACAAAAAAAGGCAAAAAATAACAAAAAACGATAAAAAGACAAAAAAAAGACTAAAAACTGACAAAAAGCGACAAAATAACAAAAAATTGATTTAAAATGACAAAAATGACCAAAAAGCCACACAAATGACAAAAACAACAAAAAATGACAAAAACAATAAAAAAAGGTCAAAAATGATTAAAAAAAGTAGGAAAAAATTTAAACAAATTTTCTTTTGCCCCGACAAAAGAAAAATACTCACATATTCTTAAGGGATAGAATTTCCATTTTTTTGGGTAAACTATTTATCCGGATATTTCTAATTTTCGGGAATAAATATTTTATAGCCCAAACAAACATGGTAATAGATTCTCATCCTAAATTTTTTCAGGAATAAAAAAAAAATACCGCGTACCAAACGTCCCCTTTATGTCGAGACACATTCTCTCTAGCAAATGCCCCCTTCTGGTATTTGATAGAAATTACAATAAATTTATCTAACTTAAATTTTTTTTCTACATTTGCGCACAACAGAAAAAGTTTGAGAAAATTTGAGTGGCACCCCACTTTATTTATCCAAATTTAAAGTGCACTCTAGTGCTTTACACTAATGTAATTCACCCCCCACTTTTGACGGATTTCGTCCAATATGATATCACGTCCCGATCCCGGAGGATCGAAATCTAGCCACTGGACGTGATGCCGTACAAGTCTAGATTACACTTATACAAGGCAAAACCATTACAGTTCCTGATATTTTTCAGAAAACAACGACAACACAATGAAACCAAGCAGATAAATTGAAGTCACACAAGATATGAAGAAATGTATCTCTTTATTGATAATTGCAATGGATATACAAGACTTGCAGCGGAATACAGAGTTTACAATAGATTACAGGACTCTCGAATAGCCAACTGAATATATACACTTGCCCTTTAGGATACAACTGAATATGCCGACTTTTTTACAATGAACTTACCAATTTGGCTACAATCTCACTGGTATCACTGAGTTACACTGTTCCAGACATTAGTCCCGTATAGCATAAGACATCGTCTTGCAAGAAGAGCTTCTGTACACCCATTTGATTCATCGATGCCAAGCACCGATCAAATGATTTTCCCATACACGAGCACCTATAATATTGCCCACAACGTGGGTCAGTACATCATCAATGTACTGGCGAGCGATGCTGGCCCAACTCACTTAAGAAGACAATACTAAGTAATCATGTTATAGAACATTATTAACAGTGGTCTTTCTCGTTGCCTTAGGGTCAATTAGCAGTTCATATCCGATCAACGTAAAGCATGTAAATCCCATAGCCAGCAAAATATAAAACATATAATATCACCCTCTGGTGATTCTTACCCACGGTCGTGTAGCCATTTTGCCTTGAGCCAACGCCCATATTATCATCTGTCCAATTAGGGTCTTAGCGTAACCAACATTCTACATCGGCACAGGATAATAGAATGTTGTTACTCAATCTATTTCCCAAATCTTTGATACCATACATCTTTCCAACCAAACTCAATGTACTCATCGCCCAATCTTGGGACTTAGCATCTGAGTTACCATCTATTCATCGAGCTAAGGCTCGATATACTCACTACCCAAGTATTTGGGGCTTTGCTTTCACCTGTCATGTATTTCATTGCCAAGCACGCAAGCTTACAATTCATTGAAATGATTCGAAGCACACCATTCATAAAATGATTCACAACAGCTTTTGGTTCATGTAATTAATTATCTTTACGCCTTTTATGCAAGGTGTTATTCAACAACTCAACGAGTAAACACAAGATACTATTCTTTATTTTAAGCGTGAAGCTAAAGGATCTTCGAAGGGTTCAACACTACTCACATTCATAGGACGATTCCTACCTCGATCGCGTAACCTTCAAGCGATCCTTCGCATATTATCAAGTCCAGCAAGGCTTCATCGAACCAACCATCCATCATAAGGCATCTTGCGGGTCGGGATACTACAATATATACTACTCAGAAAAAATTTTGTCCTTGAAACTTAAAACAAAACTCATCCGCAAAACTTTAACCGACTTTTATGAAATTTTTCAACGATCAACTTGTACCATTTAACATTTCTTAGCAGTATCTCGATTGATTTCAAGTAATGTACCATCTCGCCACAATATCCCAATTTGATTCAAAATAGTTTACCATCTTTGTTCTTTCCTCAAATACTCGTGCAATTACTTAGCACATAATAATTCTCCCCGTGGCTTCGTTTGAACTCATCATACCACTTAATTGGAATCGTACACATATTTTAGGCATCCCAGAAATATATGCATTTCAGCCAAGTTCAGTGATAGAGAAGACGAACGAGCTACGGTATAACTTCATTTTCGAACATCGGCAAATCCTCTGAGCATCTCGTATAGCCGCAATTTACTTATTCAATTCTCCAACCAACTTATAACCGGGTGAATGTTACCAAATTCTGTCACGACCCGATCCTAATATAATGGGTCCGGTCGGATCATGTCCAGCCTGCACCGTTATGAGACCGCGGCAATAAGCTGTATCAAGCAGTGAACACAAGCAGTACAAATGTCTAAACGAAAAATAAAATATTTTATTAAACATTCTGAAGTACAACTAAGTCGAAATGAAAATGAAGACAAAGGAAAAGTATTCAACATCACAAAGGTTTGTTTATTACAAATTTAGCAAAAGTGAACTAATCAGAAAAGGGTGCAACTAGGACTCCTAGTTCCTCTGTCCTGGTTCAACTAAGTCCCCAGAACCCAAGTCGGGCCCATAATAGGAAGTGTAAGACAGCTCATCATCGTCGCAGTCACCTAAAAATATTGTCTCCGGTCAGGAGGGAGTAAGACATACAAATTCATTCCAGCATTTTATTCAATAATTAAAAGACGAGACAAAAAGCATTTTATTACGGAAATATGATTTTCTAAATAATAATAATAAAACAGTTATGCAGTAAAACTCTGAAAAGTGAAATGATGCAATCTAGCTACAGTAGTGTTTAGAGTGCGTAATAGCTTGTAGCCGACTAGGGTTGGAGGCAGTAAGTGTTCTAATGAACACGGTCCGGCTTCGGCCCAAGTGAGTTGGGCTTCCGCTATCCACAGTGATTCAGTAAGGGGCTTTGACCACAGGTGTTAACGTTACTCCCCCAATCCCCGAGTCAATGATTCAGTAAGCAGTCAAGTAAATGATTCAGTAAGCATTCGGTATGATCCAAGAGGGATCCCGTGAGTCAGGTGTCGATATAGTACTCTATCATGCAATGAAATTAATTATTAATTAAAATACGAGTTTAGATAAGTATGCACTTGCCTTGATGTCTCCAGTACTGTAGTGACGACTATAGATGTCCTCGAACTTAGGTCCTGAACCCTACATAATCGTAACACCAGATTTAATAACTAGAATTTACTACACTCTAATCCTTCAGGACAACACTAGCTGGTTAATTAAGGCTAAGTCTGGTCGGGTTGAAAATAACTTAATTTGTTATTAATATAGAAAATATTATTATTTTAAAAATAGGTTGATTGTTTATCACTAAGTGAAAAAATAAACATTTTTACTAAAAACGTGTTTTTACCATAATAATTAAGGGTAAGAAATTATTATTAAAACGTATTATCGAAACTAGTATTTTTATGTAATTACCAATTACGCGAAAAATACGATTTTATAAAAAACCCATTTTTGACTATTATTCACGAATAAGGAAAATAATATTCTAATCGCATTTAACAAATTAATATTTTACCAAAAATTACGATTTTGACCAAACTAATATTTTAATATTTTAGTTAACTAGAAATCATTTTCCGGTTATTATTACTAAATACTTTTCTTGTCCAAAATAATTTTTATAAACATTTTATCATAGAAAAGAATTTTATACTCTGTTTATTTATAAAAACTAATTATTATTTTTAATAAGAAGAGTAATTATACTATAATATTTTAATGAAATTTTATTATCGCAAAAGTTCTGAAATAATTGCTAAGTATTGAAAATATATTTTTCGGTGCGAAACTCTATCTTTTTTACAGAAATATTGTGTAACTAAACTACTACAAAATTTATAAGTTTTTGGGACAAATTATGAATAATTAATTCCTTTAGATTTAAAACTGTTTAGATATATATATATATATATATATATATATATATATATATATATATATATATATATATATATATATATATATTATATATATATTTTATATATATATTTTATATATATATTTTATATATATATATATATATATATATATATATATATATATATATATATATATATACATTTTCTAGTAGCATTTTAATTACTGATATTATTTAGCTAATTTAACTAATAATAACTTTTTATGCTAATAATCCCAGTTATTCAGGACTAATAATTAATAACCAATACATTTAATTAATTAATGAATCTACCCAATAATACACAATTAACTAATCAATACAATTTACTAATCTAAATATTCCAATTGGCAGAGCTTCATTCTGCCAATTGGCCGGAACATGGAATGGTTTCTGAAAAAGAACAGAAGGCTTCTGGGACAGAACCTTACCGGAAGAAAGGACGGAGCACCGAGGGGAGGCCTCAGGCTCGGAACGGGACGTCAGAAAGACGATGGAACGGCGGACACGGGCACGGGGTGTACGCACGGAGTGCGTGGACGCATAAGGGACCGTGGCGGGATGCGCGAAAGTGCAAGGTCGGGGCTCTCGAGCGCGTGGGGCACGCTGTCGGACGCGGGGAGGTGCTAGATGGTAGCGCTGTCGGGACAGCAGCGACCGGAGGTCGCGTCGTGGGCGCGCGGGGCAGCAGCGGCCGGGAGGGCCACGTGCAGGGTGCTGCGGAGGCGGCAGCGGCTGGGAGGGCCGTGCGCAGGGCCTGCAGAGATCCGTAGATGGAGGGGCACGACGAAAACGGGGCGAGAGCGGTGTCTACGCGACCTGAATGTCGCGGGGAGCGTGAGGATGGCTTTGGCTTCGAGAATGGAGGTGTAGTCAAGGAGATATGAGGAGTTTAGGAAGGTGGTATGGAAGAAAGCTACTGTGGAGAAGAAGAAGTTTCAGAAAGTTAAATCTCTATGTGAGATTTGAGATCCGTAGATGGAGGGGGTCACGCGGAGAGAGGGGAGAGACCGGGTTTGTGGGGGTAACGGTTAGTCAGGGGGTTAGTGGGTTTAAGCTAAATAGGCTTAAGTCATTGGGTTTGGGTCTGGACCTAAAAGAAAGCATGCAATTAATTTACACACAAAAAACATGGGCCTAACTACCTTCCCTCCTTAGAAAATTTCATCCTCGAAATTTCTACCAGTAATGAAAAAGAGAAGGTTAGAACATACCTATAAAAGATGAGGATACTTCTCCCTCATCTCGTCCTCTCGCTCCCAGGTAGCCTCGCTTGGAGAGTGGTGGCACCAAGCTATCTTGGCTAGTGGGATTACTGCACGCCTCAGTCTCTTCTCCATGCGGTCAATGATCTCCACTGGTTGTTCTGCACGGTAAGGCTTGTTCCAACCTCCAATTCTGAATGATCAACAACGTGGCTCGGTTCCGGTACGTAACGCCTCAGCTGTGATACGTGGAAGATGTTGTGCACGCCTTCGAGACTAGAAGGTAGATCCACTTTGTATGCTACCTCTCCGATTCTGCTCAATACTTCAAATGGACCGCTGTAGCGGGGTCTCAGTTTCCCAGCTTGGCCGAATCTGATTGTGCCCCTGGTAGGTGATATTTTGACAAATATCTGATATCCGACCTCAAATTCCAAGGTTCAACGCCTGCTATCCGCCCAATGTTTCTGACGGTCCTGTGCAATCCTTAGTGTCTCTATAATCATCTTCATCTTCTCGGCTACATCTGTAGCCATCTATGGTCCCAACTGGACTCGATCTCTAATATCGTCCCAAGTTAGTGGAGTACGACAACGTCGACCATATAAAGCCTCAAAAGGTGTCATCTGAATGCTGGCCTGGTAGCTATTGTTGTAGGAGAACTCTACCAGGTGTAGGTGATCTTCCTAAGATCCACCAAACTGTAGGACGCATGATCTCAACATGTCCTCAAGCGTCTGAATAGTCCGTTCGGACTGGCCGTCGGTCTGCGGGTGGTACGCCGTACTAAACTTCAGCTGCGTGCCCATGCTCTCCTACAGGCTTTTCCAGTAATGTGAGGTGAAACGGGTATCCCTGTCGGATACGATGCTGACTGAAACTCCATGAAGCCGGTATATATTTTGCATAAAAAGAGTTGCGAGCCTCTCGGTGGATAAACCAACTTTGAAAGGAATGAAATGGGCAGACTTAGTCAGTCTGTCCATTATTACCCATATAGCATCCTTCCCTCCTTGGGATCTGGGTAATCCTGTTACAAAGCCTATAGTAATATGTGTAGAACCCTAGAGGGGGGTGAATAGGGAAATAAAAAATTAACTAAGCACAAGAAGCAAAATACGTCAAATAAAAAGATAGAGTAAGAAGATCAAACACAAGATGTATCCTGGTATCCTCGCTTGAGGCAATCCAGTCCCGGAACTCTCTCCGGCTTAAATCCACTATTTAATAAAATAGTACACACGAGTTTGGATCCGAAGAACTCGCCAACTTCAACACGAGTTTGGATCCGAAGAACTCGCCAACTTCAACACACGAGTTTTCTTACGAAGGCTCGCCAACTTCAAGTAGGAAAAGAAAAGGATGCTTTGATCATCTAAACACTTGAAGATCGAAGAATAAAGCTCTTGTTAAACTCTAGCACTTTTGGGTTGGATGACAATTGAAGATTGAGTAGAGTAGTAATGGTGAAGCTCTTTTTGTGGTTGAAAAAATTTAAAGCTTGGAAGAGATAGCCTTTAAGAGGAGAGACTAAAGCCCCTTTTATACAAATCCAAAGTCATAAAGGCTATTCAGTCATCAACCGGATTATCCGTCGGATTTCAACGGAAATCCGTCGGATTATCCGATCAACAGTAACGGTCATAAAAAGAGCCGTTAGATGTATTAAATGCAGCTGCCAGATGCCGTTGGATTTGAATTCAAAAGTTGCAAATAAGTCAAGCGGATTATCCGTCGGATTTCAGCAAAAATCCGGCGGATGATCCGAACTATAGCTCACAAACTTGCTGTGAGAGGTTCGGATTATCCGCAGGAGTTCCACGGATGTCCGTCGGATTATCCGAACTTCTGCTCACTAACTTGCTGTGAGCGTTCGGATTATCCAGCAGATTTTCGCGGATGTCCGTCGGATTATCCGAACTTTGGTTCACTAACTTGCTGTGAGCGATCGGATTATCCGGCGGATTTTCGCGAATGTCCGTCGGATTATCCGAACATTGGCTCACTAACTTGCTGTGAGTGATCGGATTATCCGACGAATTTATCCGAAAATTTGGCGAATTTTCCGTCTCTTTTGAATGACTTTACTTCATCATTTCTTTCTTTATGTATGTCATCTTAGCAAAGTGCATACAAAGATTTCTAGACATTTACAGACTCAGAAAAAGAACATGGATAAGAACCGTCTTCTTTGTAGTCTTCAAGCTGGATCTTTTTGCATGGTCTGCTTCATAGTCTTTTGCATTTCTCTTTGTTGTAGTATATCATTATCTTGATAATGGAGAATTGCAGAGCTCCATGGTCTTTGATAAGCTTCATGGAATTTGTATGGAGATTCCTTTCTTCTATTCTTGTCTTTTTGGAAGTGACTATGAGAAGTACAAACTAAAGACGTACAAGGGTTATTGTGAACAATGTATCAAAATCGATGTGCCAATAAACTCCCCCATTTTGATAATTGACAAAAAAATAAGAATATAGAAAGTAGCTCCCCCGTAATCAAGGATCTCCCCCTCAATACGATTTCTTCCCCTTTGTAATTTAATCAAAGATGGTGAGAAAAAGCTAGAACAATAAAGCACATATGTGTAAGGGACATAACAGTAAACAGAAATGCATAAGAGAAAGATTCATTAATAAAAGCAGGGGTACAATTACTGGGCTTTGAAAGCCAAAACATAACACACAACTAAAAACAGATTTTTAAAAGTCCCGTAGGACAGCAGAAAACACATACTAAAAGTCCCCGAAGGACCACACAAAACAAGACTAAACACAGCATCATCAACTGTCAGGAGCATGAGAAGGACCTGCCTCCTGATCTTCATCATCCCCGGGAGCAGTGGTAAAGGCGCCATAAGGGTCGACGCCATCCGGGTACATGAAACCATAGACGTTGGGATCAGTGAAGCGAGGGCCAGGAAAATCAGGATGAGGAGTGTTAGGATTGAGAAAGGGAGTGTGCTCCTCAAACATGTGCTAAATATAGTAGGCTTGATCCATAAAGCCGTGGTGGATAAGGGTGCCGAGCTCCCGAGTGTTGGCCTGAAGGCGCTCATGGGTGGAAAGAGAGAGATCGGCAAGCTTGCGATCAATGTATCGGCGAACATCATGAGTGAGGAGGGACGTCGGAGGAGAGACAGGTCCACCGACAACAGCAGTAGGAGCAATAGCAGGAGCACCAGCAGGAACTGCACGGGCACAACCCTTAGATTTGGCAAGAGGATTAGGACGAGGGTCACCAATCGGGCAATGAGTGAGGTCAACACCATTGGCTTCGAGGATCATAGTGATATACATGCCAAAAAGGAGAGAACGATGAGGAGAGTCCTTGATGAGCATCATGGTGTAGATGATGGATTTTACTAGTGAAAAAGGTTGTCTGGCGACTAGATAGTACATGCAGATCAGTTCTTCAGCAGTCAGGCTGTCCATGTTCCCAGATTTTGGAGTCAGAGTATGGCAGAGGATGCGATGCATGTCATAGAAAAATGGACTAAGATCCTTGTCATCCGGGAGTTGAACAAGAGAGCTGTCGCAGATGTTGAAGAGAAACTCCTCATAAGACATGTCAGAAGAGAAAGTGATATGGTCTATGGTGTTCAAAAGGGAACGATATACCTTCCGCTCATCAAGACCAAGGATGCTGGCCAAGGATGCGGCAGTGACGGTAATCTTGACGCCACCAACCTTAGTCTCGAACTCGGGACCTTCCTTGGCGAGAACAAGGTTACAGTAGAACATCCGGATGGCATGCGGATAGTAGTCAACTTGGCGCTCAAGGAGGGCATCGATGTGGGAGAAGCGGAAGTAATCACGATGGTCTTTGAAGTTGATCCACGAGATGGGTTTTCCGGCGCATACGGGAGCCTTGTGGTAGAAGGAGAACCATTCCCGTGAATGGGAAGCTGACTTGAAAATGAGCAGATTTTAGCCGTGAGTTGGTGGAGGAACGAAGAGAGCAAGGGAAGGAGGCTGAGCGGAGGAGGAGCTTCCGTCATTTCGTGGACGCTTGGAGTGAGAAGCCATAGATGGTGAGAGAGTGAAAGAGTGGGTTTGAAAGAAGGAAGGCGAGGGGGAAGAGTTTATAATGGGTAGAGAGGTGTAACGAGGAGTTATGATGGTTGGGAACGGATAGAGAGGAAGGAAAACGGATAGAGAAAAAAGAGGAGCAGATAGAGAGGCACCCGACGCTTCGTTCTCTGCGCATGTGCAACGAAAACGGAAAATTCGACAGATTTTACTAGAATTTTGGCAAAAAATCCGAATGAATATAAGTTCGAATTCAATGCGGGTAGGTGGTGGGTCACATCCCATAAATGAGACAGCCGTTCGCGGCCTGATTTTGCGGAAAACAATAAATGCGGATGATCCGTCGGATTACCGCGGTAATCCGGCGGATTATCCGAACTTGTTCCTCAGAAAGCTGCTGGAAATGAACGGATAATCCGGCAAATTTATGCGAAAATCCTCTAGAAAATCCGTGAACGACAGAAAGAGTTCAATTTGAGATATCGAGGAGACCGATTTCATGACAAATAAAAGTGAATCGATCTTCAGAAATAGGTTTGGTAAAAATATCAGCAAGTTGATGAGTGGTGTCAATAAATTCAAGACAAATATCACCTTTCAGTTGATGATCCCGTAGAAAGTGATGTCTTATTTCTATGTGTTTGGTGCGAGAGTGACAAATCGAGTTTTTCGTGAGATTAATGGAGCTAGTATTATCACATTTGATAGGGATGCATTGAGAAGAAATACCATAATCTATTAGTGTCTGTGTCATCCAAAGAATTTGTGCACAACAACACCCTGCCGCTATGTATTCAGCTTCGGTGGTAGAAAGAACGACGGAGTTTTATTTCTTGCTAAACCATGATACCAAGGATTTACCCAAGAATTGACATGTGCTGCTAGTGCTTTTTCGCTCAAGTTTGCATCCGGCAAAATCTGCATCCGAGAAGCCGCGAAGCTCAAAGGATGAGAATTTTGGATACCATAGCCCCAAGTTAATGGTACCCTTGAGATACCGAAAAATACGTTTTACGGCACATAGGTGAGATTCTTTGGGATTTGCTTGATATCGAGCACAAAGACATACACTAAACATAATGTCGAGACGGCTAGCAGTTAGATAAAGTAAACTACCGATCATACCTCGATACTTACGAATGTCGACGGATGTGCCATCTTCATTGTCGTTGTTGCCATAAGAGTCCTCATTGATTTGGATGAGTCAAGTTCGAAACGCTTGAGGAGATTCTTCATGTATTTTGCTTGATTGATGAAGGTCCCTTTGGGTCCTTGTTTGATTTGTAAGCCTAAAAAAATGATAGTTCACCCATCATGCTCATTTCAAATTCTTCCTGCATAACTTTAGCAAATTCTACACAAAGTGTATTGTTAGTAGAACCAAAAATAATGTCATCGACATAAATTTGAACCAATAAAAGAGTACCATTATGGGATTTGATAAACAGTGTCGTATCGACTTTGCCTTAGAAAAATTGTGAGAAACAAGAAAGGAGCTAAGGCGCTCATACCAAGCACGGAGAGCTTATTTGAGGCCATAAAGGGCTTTGTGGAGTTTGAACACGTGATTAGGAAATTGAAAATCTTCAAAGCCAGGAGGTTGTTTTACATAAACTTCCTCTTTAATAATACCATTTAGAAAAGCACTCTTAACATCCATTTAAAAGAGTTTAAAATCATTAAAGCAAGCAAAAGCACATAGCATACGAATGGATTCAAGACGAGCAACCGGAGCATAGGTCTCGTCGTAGTCAATGCCTTCCTCTTGGTTATAGCCTTGGGCAACCAATCGGGCTTTATTACGAGTCACTAACCCATCTTTATTAAGTTTATTGCGAAACACCCATTTAGTTCCAATAATGGGGTGATTGCTAGGTTTTGGGACAAGTTCCCAAACCTTGTTTCGCTCAAATTGATTTAGCTCTTCTTGCATTGCTATCATCCAAAATTCATCAAGAAAAACATCATTAACATTTTTAGGCTCTATTTGAGAGATAAAAGCCACGTTTGCACAAAGATCACGAGTGGAGGATCTAGTGCTAACACTGGAAGAAGGATCCCCAATGATAAGCTCCTTAGGATGATTGGTGACAAATCTCCATTCTTTTGGAAGATCCTTTTGAGGAGGCTCGAGAAGAGGAGACTCTTTTGTTGGAGTCACAACTTCATTGTTAGATGAAGAAGGACGATCTCCAATAGAGGAGTTCTCTAACCCAAACAAGATGTCATCAATATCATCGGAAGAGGAGAATATAGAAGAGTTAAGTTCATTAAAAGAGACATTGATTGACTCTTCGACAACAAGACTTCTTTTATTAAAAACACGAAAACCTTTACTATGAGTAGAGTATCCAAAGAATATTCCTTCATAGGCTTTCTCTTCAAACTTGCCTAGGTTATCCTTGGTATTCAAAATAAAACAATTACATCCAAAAACTTTAAAATATTCAATAGAGGGAATTTTGTCAAACCAAAGCTCATAAGGAGTCTTTTTAGAAATAGGTCTAATCAAGACCCTATTTATAACATGATATGCCGTGTTAACGGCTTCCACCCAAAAATATTGGAGAAGCTTATATTGGTTTAACATAACCCGGGCCATATCGCCAAGGGTTCTATTCTTTCTCTCCACAACACCATTTTGTTGAGGAGTTCGTGGACAATCAAAATCATGTCCAAAACCATTCTTTTCACAAAATTTTTTGAAATCAACATTGTCAAATTCTCCTCTATGATCACTTCTAATCTTGTTAATAGAAAAACTTTTCTCATTTTGAACACGTTTACAAAAAGTAATAAATTCACGAAAAGTATCACTTTTGCAAGCAAGAAAAATAACCCAAGTAAATCTTGAAAAATCATCAACCAAAACAAAAGCATAAAACTTGCCTCCAAGACTAGCAACTCTACTAGGACCAAAAAGATCCATATGAATAAGTTGAAAAGGTCTAGAGGTACTCACAGAGTTGATGGATTTGAAGGATGACTTGGTCAACTTACTTTTCTCGCATTCTTCACACACCATATCCTTTTTGAACGGGATACTTGGGAGTCCTCTTACGAGCTTCTTGGTGGCAAGACGAGAAATGGTATCCATGTTGGCGTGTCCAAGCCTCATGTGCCAAAGCCAACTTTCATCGTTCTTAGCAACTAAGCACCTGTCATTGTTAGTGTCTTCGACAAGATATAAAATATAGATATTATTTTCTCTAATGCCTTTATAAACAATAGATCCACTTGAACTATCGGTAATGAAACATTTGAGCTTAACAAACTTGATATCATAACCATTATCGGTAAGATGACTAATACTAAGAAGATTGTGTTTAAGATTAGTAACAAGACACACATTCTTAATACAAAGATAAGAAGGGGAACCGATATTACCATTTCCTATAATGTGACCTTTAAGATTGTTACCAAAAGAGACGTGTCCTTCCTTCTTCATTGATAGCGTTGTAAATAATGAAGCATCCCCGGTCATGTGTCGTGAACAACCGCTATCGAGAATCCACTTGCTTCTAGTATAAGAAGGACTCTTCACCTACAACATAAGTTGAAGATGAACATTTTGGTACCCATGATCGTATGGATCCTTGAGTGTTAGTCTTAGGAACCCACTTATAAACTTTATTATCAACTAGTTTCCTTGTATGACAATAATTGGTCGTATGTCCAAGCAAACCACAGTAGTTGCAAATCATAGAGGATTTAGAAGAAGATGTGTGAGTATCATCCATATGTGAATCTCTAGTGCGAGGAGTTCTATCATTAGTATTATGATGATGATAATAAAAAGCATGATGCGAAGTATTTTTCTTAACAAATGGTCCTTTCCTTGTGTTAGAATAGGACTTGTGTGTAGTATTCATGTAAGAAGTATGCTTAGTATTGTGATGAGTGTGGAGGTGTCTTGGAGCATGTATGTGAGTAGTATTCTTATTACATAGTTTTTTACTCTGAACAAGAAGATCATTATACTTAATAGAGGTATCATATTCTCTCCTATTAGCATCTTGAACTTTATGCATAGCAAATTCATAAGACTTTCTCATGGATTAAATCTCATCATCCTTTTTCTTGATAGTGACAAGGGATTCTTGAAACTTGAGTCGCAAAGACTCTATTTCATCCGTGTCAGAAGTAGGAGATTTCCCCTTTACATCAATAATGATGCTTGAGAGTCTCTCTACTTCAAGTTGAAGAGCATCAACCTCTTTTAGAGATTTCTTGTATTTATTCCTAACACCTTTGTGCTCTTCATGTAGTTCAAGGATAGCTTTCTCTAAGTCATCATAAGTAAGAGTATTTAAGGAGAGATCATCAAGTACCTCATCGGTTGCCATGAGACAAACGTTGGCATCGTGTTTACACTCTTTGTCGTTGTCGGAGTCGCTTGCGTCACTCTCACACCAAATGCTTGTGTTGGCGAATTTTCTGGAGGACGAGCTTCCTTTGCTAGGCTTCTCGTACTTGCTTGAGTCTTTTCTTATCATAGGACAGTCCCTCTTGATGTGTCCGGTTCTTCTGTATTGATAGCATGTCGGATCTTCCTCATTGTCCCGTCTGAAGCGGTTGGCTTTGTTGAATTTGAGGAACTTTCGAAAGTGCTTAGCTGTGAGAGCTATTTCTTCATCATCGTCCGACTTGTTGTCGTCGGAGCTATCCTTGGAGTAGGACTTAGTAACCTTGAGAGCAAGAGACTTCTTCTTCACTTTGGCCTTCTTCTTCTCCTTCTCTTGTATGGAAGATTTCTCTTGATCTTTCATATCGAGTTCATGAGTCATAAGCTTACCCATGAGGGTTTCAAGGTTCATGACTGTCAGGTCGTTCCCCTCAATGATTGCGGTAGCTTTAGGACTCCATACTTTTGTCAATCCTCTAAGGATTTTTCTGATCTTTTCATGAGCAAGATACTCTTTACCAAGAGAAGAAAGAGGATTAATAATATCACCAAAACGAGTAAACATACAAGTAATAGATTCATCATATTTTATTTTAAAGGACTCATATTCTTGCGTGAGTCTACTAATCTTGGATTCCTTTACTTCCGATGTACCCTCGTGTGTGACTTCAAGTAACTTCTAAATCTCATTGGAAGTCTTGCAAGTAGATATTCTATTGAATTTACTACTATCGAGAGCACAATAAAGAGCGTTCATAGCCTTGGCATCTCGACTAGCAAGCTTCTTGGTATTTTCAGTAAGTATGTCCCTAAGTGTGTCAGATGCAATATCCTCAATAACTCTGGAAGGAGTAGGGAGACCATTTATCACACAATCCCATAAATCGAAATCTATGGACTTCAAATAAATGCTCATCCTAATCTTCCAGTAGTTATAGTTGGTTCCATCAAATAGGGGAGGCCTATTTGTGGAGTGTCCCTCATTGTGGAAGGTATTGATACTAGGGTTAGTGGCCATGGATCACTCAAAGGGTTTAAATCCAAATCAAGAGAACAAAGCTCTGATACCAATTGTAGAACCCTAGAGGAGGGGTGAATAGGAAAATAAAAAATTAACTAAGCACAAGAAGCAAAATACGTCAAATGAAAAGCTAGAGTAAGAAGATCAAACACAAGATGTATCCTGGTATCCTCGCTTGAGGCAATCCAGTCCCGGAACTCTCTCCGTCTTAAATCCACTATTTCACTACCAAAATTTATCGTTTTAACGACGGCCCCATCCGTCGCTAAACCGACGATAATTACGAATAGCGACCGATGACCGACGGATTTTGGCCAAAAACATCCGTCGGCAATCAGCTCGTCGCTAATAACGGTCTGTCGCTAAGTTGTCGTCAAACGACGCAATAGCGACGGATTGTCGACGTCACAATACGAAGCATTAGCGACGCATTTCCGACGGACTGTCGTCCATTTCAACTATTAAGTACTGAACTGTGCAGACAATAGCGACGTAAAATTTCGTCGGTAACCCTTCGTAACAGCGTATCAGAGCGTATCGTTCTGTCGCTCATCCGTCGGTATTCGTCGGTAACGAACGACGGATTAGCGACGGCATGCTGACGGACTATCCGTCGATCAGGTTCTAGAAATGCTTGGCATTTCCAGTACCATGGCGACGGAAGAGTAGTCGCTAATCCGTCGCTACGACGTCACCTCAGCGATGGATTACTGACTGATTATCCGTCGCCATGGTTCTGGAAATGTCAGGCATTTCCAGAACCATGTCGACGGATATTCCGTCGCAAAGCAGTCGCTAGAGCGAGCGACTGCTTAGCGGCTGATTATCAGTCGCCCTGGCGACGGACAGGCCGTCGCTATTCCGTCGAAGTTTATACCACCAGAACCTTGCCGACGGATAATCCGTCGAGCATCCGTCGCTGTAGGGTGTGAAAATTATGACACGCTGACATAAGACTCAGCCCAAGTCATACGCTCAAGGCCATACGCTCAGCCCAAGTCATACGCTCAAGGTCATACGTTCAGTCAAGGCCATACGCTCATCTAAAGGTCGTACGCTCAGTGAATATTTTAATATTTCTTGAGATGACAGCACAGCATGTATTTAATAAAGGATGAATCTGACACTTCGTCTTTCGTGCAAAGACAGCTGCCCCATGAAGACTAGCCGTCGTATAGGTTTTCGAGAAAAAGATTTTGTCTCTTACGAGGACAGCTCAGCAGCCATCATAAATAAAGAGTCATCATTACTGTCATTTCTGACAGTCTGTCATCATATCTGCAGCACGACGCTCAAGAAATATTTGTCAGTATTTGAAGATATGGCGTATTTGAGAAGATTGAGAAACAGCTACGTATCTACTCCCTCAATGCATACGGCTTCTTGCCATCCAAGTGAGCGTATGGACTCCATACGACTCTTCCCAACTAAGTGAGCGTATGGACTCTATATGACTCCTTCCAACTAAGTGAGCGTATGGACTCTATACGACTCCTTCCAACTAAGTGAGCGTATGGACTCTATACGACTCCTTCCAACTAAGTGAGCGTATGGACCCCATACGACTCCTTCCAACTAAGTGAGCGTATGGACCCCATACGACTCCTTCCCAGCCAAGTAAGCGTATGGACTCCATACGACTCCTTCCCAATCAAGTGAGCGTATCAGCTTTATATGATCCAAGTCAGCGTATGCAAGACATGTGCTTTCAAAAGCTAGCGTATGACTCTTCTTTAAAGACATCGTATCACAGCAAAGGCATCCATGATGACTTTTAATGTACAGTCAACACACGTTCTCACGTGTCCTGTACTCAGTTACTTAGTTATTCAGAAGTTATGTAACGTGGCACCCATGCCACCAATCTCTCCTAGATATATTCCACTACTCTCAACCGCCAAGGTGTCTTCACCAGAATTCGCCACGCGTCCCTGCAGTTATGCACACGTCAAGTAACTGATTGAGCATATGCTTCAGAACAGTTATCCAGAACTCTATAAAAGAGAGTTTCTTCATCTTCATCACAAGACGGTCAATTTCAGAGAGAACAGAGAGATTGCCCAGTTGCTATCCAAGTTCTTCGAAGTTTGAGTTTTCTTCATCGCATCGTCCAAGGGATAAAGTAATCGTCTTCTAGATTAGATTTCTACAGTTGTAATTTTCTCAGATACAAAATAAATAAAGTAAATTTATTTATGGAAAACAAATTGGCGACTCTGCTGGGGAAAGCTGTCTCCTCCAACGAGATAGCAACAACTCAATGCGATACTTCGTCGATCGGCTCGACGAAGAAGACGATGGTCGTACAATTCGACCAATCTGCTTACGAAGAAATGCTCAAGGCGAAGGAGGGCCGAACTGCTTCCTCCGCTCTTCCTGCTGCCAAGAAGAAGGGACGCTCTGTCTATGTCCCTAAGTCTTCTTCAACAGCCCGAGACGCTTCTGTCACTTCTCACTCTGACAAGAACACATCTTCAACTTCCACGAAGCACACTTCGGCTTCTCTGAACACGGCAACAGTGGCTTCTCCTAGTCATGCTGACAAAGTTGGTTCTTTAACCAAGTCAGCGTGTCCAAGGAAAACCATCTCTGGACATGTCAAAGTCTCTTCCCCCTCTACTCTTACGACAGCAGTCGGCTCTTTAGCCATTGATGACTCTGTACGTATGGCAGTCAAAGGGCAGCGTACGACAAAGGCAGCGTATGCTAAGCCAAAGCCAGCGTATGCTAATAAAAAGGCAGCGTATGACCAGAAGTCCAAATTGAAGTCGGCGTATGCTAACAGATACAGTCCTTTGACTGTTTCTCAAAATCAAGCTGGGGGTTCTCTTCCACAGAACATACAAATGATTCTCCCTCAACTTGCACATCTTGTGCAAACCAAGGAGAAAGACTCTTTAGTCAACTCCTCTACTCCTAAGGTCTTTACCTCTGGAGTTAATTTGACTAGTACTCTTACTAGATCAAACAAAGGAAAACGCCTTTTGGCTAATTCCTCTAAAGATGGATTATTATCGACTCCCTGTCGGAATAATACCCATCTTCCTTCTCTCAAAATTTCTCGATCTGAGAAAGGCATTACAAGTATCCAAGACTGATACCAAAGTCAGATCTCCTACGGATCTTCGTAACAAGCTTCATCAGAATCGTCTCGGTTCCACTGAGACAAGTATATTAGACCCTGATGCAGAATATGCCAAAAACTATGTGGCTCAAATTAATCAGTCTTTATACACTCAAGAACCGAGAAGACAGAAGAACAAAAGACAAGTTTCTACACAGAAACTATCTTCAAGTACTTCCCAATCTGTTCCTACAGATCTCCGGGAGTATTTGCAAAATAAACGGAGAATTGACACTCCATCAGGTTATGATATTGCTCATATTTGCCATAAAAAGCATGGTTGCAACTTCCAACCTCGAGTTGTGATTCAATGTTGTTGTTCACCAAAAAGACGATCTGTTTTCGAACGGATTCAATATGAACCAATATTGGATGAAGATGAACCTCTTTATGCTTCTGTCAACATGACCTCCAAAAATATTGGGGGTAGCATACGATCTGATGCTATATCAGATTCTGAAGATGGAGTTTATCTCGACACCCGATCCAGGACCGGAGCCTTGGCCAGAGTCTCTTCTTCTTCTCATCCAAGTGGTAATCCGGAGATCACAGAGGACTTCCTTGGAGAATCCAACTTTCCAGTATTGATTCCCGTAAATAGCCCCGGGAAAGATACTGACTCACACAGTGATGATTCAGAACAGACTGTTTCATCATCTATTCCTCGAACGATTACCACTTACATGGCAGAGGGCAATCATGAACCTTCAACTAGCACCGAAGCTCATGAACAAAGAATTTCTTCCTTAGAACAACAGTTGCGAGCTATGGCAGATACATTGAATGCTATGCACACTCTTATGCAAGCTCAGCATCAAACTCAGCAAGTCCAACATACAGCCCCTCCAGTTGTATTAAATACTCTTGTTGTTCCAAACCCGGAACCCTCTACTATTCCGGGGGTACAATCTAATGTTCCTGTACAACCCACTCCAAGTCAGTCTGGAGCTGGGGGTGGTACATATGCTGCAGTCCCTCCTCCCAATTACACTCAACAAGTTATAACTCCACAATCCTCCGGAATTGTTACTGAAGAGTTAAGAAATCTCCGAACTCAATTTGAGGCATTCAAACAGAAGGATGGTTTGCAAAGGTTAGGTATCAAGCAACCTTATCCGATAGAATGGAAGCAAGTATCATATCCTCCTAAATACAAGCCTCCGACTATCTCTTTCTTTGATGGGACAACCTCCCCAAGTCAGTTCATTAATCACTTTGAGGTAATGACTGATCAACTGCAACCAAGTGACGCCCTCCTTACTCGGGTGTTTGTTGGGTGTCTCAAAGGAACGGCTTATGAATGGTATATAAGTCTCCCTGATGGGTGCATTACCTCATTTGCCGGTTTCAAGCAAATGTTTCTTGAACGGTTCTATGAAGGGCTCAATGACATGACCATGTCAGCCCTCATAAGAATTAAACAGAAAAATAATGAAACCACCGAGGACTTCATTGAAAGATTCAGAAGAGAAGCCCTCAAAATGCCTCTCGGAACTCCCGATGCTGTTACTATCGACACTTGCAAGTCGAATCTCTTACCAATCATCAGCATGTGGACAGGGTCCACTCAGTTCCAAGATTGGCCTTCTTTCATTGTCAGTGCCAAGGCTGCTGAAGTCAGTGCTGAGACCTTCAAGGGTCTGGGGGTACAAATGGCTCCCAAGGAATCAAATCAGAGTGCTAGCAATAATACTCGACCCAACAGTCGCAAAGGGAAAGAAGCTCTTGAAGTTAATCTCCAAAGCAGTAGTCAAGAGATGAAGGCTACCCAAGCTACTCCAGCTCCAACAAATCAACAACAGAGACCTCCTTGGCCGAAGGAAGAATATTCTTTCGACGATGACGATGTTCAGGGTATTTTTGAATGCTTGCTCAAGGGTAACAAGATTCAATTGCCAGAAATCAAAAAGCCTGATGAAGCCAATAAGACAGATCATCCAAAATACTGTCCATATCATAGAATGCTGGGTCATACAATCCGGTCTTGCTATGTATTAAAAGGAAAGATCCAAGAGATGATTAAATCAGGAGCTTTGACACTGACACCCAAAGACAAGACGGTCACAGCAAATGTAATTTCAATGCAGTTCGGTGACTTCCCTCCTTTAATAGTGGAAAGTGGGATTGTTTCTATCCCCAAAGCAACTCTCGAAGTTGTGAACATCCCACCAGCACAGAATGAAGGACTTGTTCCTGTCACAACTAAGAAGGGAGAGATCATGTGGATTCACCCGGATTTAATGACGGAGTTTGAGACGTCTTCCTCTTCTCCTCGGAAGACTCCCTCATCTAAAAAGAAGCTCGGAAAGACTAAGTCATGCAATGTGACTTCTAGTTTTATACCCGATTTTTATCTAACCTCTACTTTCATCTTGGCAGAAAATTCACTCCCTACGGAGATAAAATCTGTACCTCAATCTGAAGATAGGTACAAGCCTCCATTTCATCTATACAGTTCACAATCTCGTAAATTAATGGCGAAGATGGGTTATGATCTAGCCATTGCTCCTGGTTTGAACTCAGGCAAAGGACTCCGAGCACCTTTAGCCATCACTATGAGGCATAATCAATCTCGTATTGGCCTTGGTTTCTGGAATGAAGCTATCATCAAGCATAAAAGAACCAAGAGCAAGATAAAGAATTGCAATATGGTTTTCATAGACCCTGAACCGGAATCTGAAGTCGAAGTTCATGCTGAAACTCGGTCAGAAAAAATATATCTGAAATATTATGTTGACGTTCCTGAAGAAATTTTTGATGTTCTTCCGGTTACAGCTCCAACACCAGTCTCTACTGAAGAGCCTTCAAATGTTCCTGTTGAGACAGTTCCTTCCAAACCAACAACAGCTGACAAAGGCAAACAACAAGTCCGCTTCGACAAACCATTGAAGAAGTCATCTCCTACAGGACTTGAAAAGCCTTATAATTTTGATATATTGGCTCAACTAGCCAATACACCAGCTAAATTATCAATCTTCGAGCTCTTACGCCTCTCTAAAGAGACTCGAGAAACTCTGAGTGAAGCACTGCTGCAAGAAGAAACCTGCCTAACTCTCCTCAAGAAGTTGGAAACAGAACCTGTTTCTCATTGCCATAATGTATTGGAATTTATTCCAAACATTACCTTTACGCAGGACGATATGCTGCTAGAGGATAATCGACATGACCGTCCTTTATATCATACAAGATATATCGATTCTATGAAGGTTGATCGTCTACTGATTGATCCAGGATCCGCTCTCAGTATTATGCCAAAGGCTATGCTAGATGCACTGAAGATACCTGTGCATAGTCTTTCCAGCACTATTACTACCATCTTGGGATTCAATCAGGGAAAAAGTGAGCCTTTGGGAAAGATTCGCCTCAAATTTCAAATAGGCGATCTTCGCACTAAAGTTACTTTTTACATCATCGACAATCATGGTTGCTCATACAATGCTCTATTGGGGAGACCATTCTTGCATGAACATAATATCGTTCCTTCGACTCTTCATCAGTGCTTCAAATATGTTGATGATAATGGAGAAGTTCAGAAGGAGGTTGTAGATCTCTATCCATTCAAAGGAGTCGAAGCTTACTTCAATGACGCTCGCATGTACAAAGATGAATACTCAAAAGTCTTGCAAGCTATGGATAATGACGATGAGATATCAAAAGTCGACACTTTTGTTATTCCTGTAAAAGGGCGTATCACTCCTCCGCGGTCTGTTAAATCATCCGAAGAAGGCTCACTGATAATTCCTGTCAGTGGACGTACTACTTCATTACCTGCCCAGGCTCCACAAGGCTCACTGATAATTCCTGTCAGTGGACGTACTACTGTGTCGTCTTCCCAAGCTCCACAAAGTTCGCTGATAATTCCTGTCAGTGGACTTACCACTCCCCCTCCACCTTCTCAGACTAGACCAGATACTCTAGTCATTCCAGTCAGTAGACGTACTACTTATCCACGATCTTCTTCAAGGGAGCTCACCTCTTCTGAGCCTTTTGTTATCGATCTTAATCGAAACAAAACTTCTGATCGCTCTTCCTCTCTCCCTTTTGTCATTAATTTGACTAAGTCTGATAAAACTCAGCCTTCTGTTGTAAATACAATATCTAATATTAATGAAACATCTCCTTTGCAGTATATTGATGTCTGTAATCATGTACAAAGTTATTTACAATTGCTAGATAGCTTAAAGCCACTAACTATAGGAGTTATTCAAACTCTTCATACAGATGTATCATTGGAGTCCATACAAAAATCATACTTTGTGGTCCCTATTAGAAAGAAGGGAGAAAATCCAATATTCTTCTATAAAGGACCCCAGAATCCTCCTAATCTGGAAGAAGATGACACAAACGACGATACTGGAAGGTTATAACTGCGTCGCTACAGTCAGCAATCCAAAAATATCATCAAGAATATGGGTTATGACTTCAGAACCAGCCTCAATAATGGAAAAGGAAGAAGAATGCCCGTTCGAATTCCTCCATTAAAATACGGAAGGATAAAATATGGTTTAGGTTACATTGCTCCTACTTCCTTTATCAACATAGTCCATGAAGATTCAAAATCCGATGAAGACGAACGATCTGAGTCTTCCGATTCCCTCTCTTGGAATTCTGACACGAGTATTGGCAATCTCCATCGCTCTATTTTATCCATCAATATGGTCTCTGTTGATGGCCCGCAAGAAAATGATGAAGATGAGGATGATTTTGAAATATCTCCTGAATCAGAACAATGGGCTCAAAGATTAGATAATCAATGGGAATTCAGGTTCGAGCAGAGGGAACCTCCTACTGAAGATAAACTGATCCAAATTGATGTTGGTGAAGAAGGGTCCCCTAAACCAATATTCATCAGTAAAAGTCTTTCAGAAACAGATAAGCAAGACATGATCAAGCTTATTCATGATTATATCGATGTCTTCGCTTGGAGTTATGAGGATATGCCGGGACTAGATCCAAAGATTGCAATGCACAAACTTAATATCATGCCAAATGCTAAACAACTCAAACAACAACAGCGACGATTTCGTCCAGACATTATGGATGCAATTGAAGCTGAAGTCAACAAGCTTATGGCTTCCGGATTTATTCGAGAGGAACAACATCCTGAATGGGTGGCTAACATCGTTCCTGTCCTTAAAAAGACTGGCAAGATCCGAGTTTGTATAGACTTTTATGATCTCAATGCAGCTTGTCCTAAAGACGAGTTTCCTCTTCCAATTATAGATGTCATGATCGACAACACATGTGGTTTCGAACGGATGTCATTCATGGATAGGTATTCGGGATATAATTAAATCAAAATGTTTCCAGATGATGAAAAACACACTTCCTTCATGACACCGATCGGTACATACTGTTATACAGTGATGCCGTTTGGTCTCAAAAATGCAGGAGCAACATATCAGCGAGCAATAAGCACTATATTCCGCGAACATCTCCAGAAAATAGTCGAATGCTATGTTGATGATATTGCAGTCAAAAGTCGACGAAAGGAGGATCATATCCAAGATTTGAAGACTATCTTTGATTTAATGCGTCAGCATCAACTTAAAATGAACCCTACTAAGTCCTTCCTGGGCGTCTCTAGTGGTAAATTTCTCGGCTTCGTCATTACCGCTAAAGGTATACACATGGATCCCGAGAAGATCAAAGCCATTCAAGAGATGCGTCCTCCACGCACCTTAAAAGAGCTACGAGGATTTCAAGGAAGAATCGCTTATATCAGGAGATTCATTTCTAACTTATCAGGACGCTGCAGACCATTCAACAAACTTCTGAAGAAAGGTGTATCTTTCGTCTGGAACGAAGAATGTCAAAAAGCATTTGACGATATCAAACAGTATCTCATGAACCCTCCAGTTTTGGTACCTTCCGTCTCGGGAATACCATTCCTTCTATATGTTCGAGCCATGGATCATTCTCTTGGTGCATTACTCACCCAGAAGAATAAAGATGGCCATGAACAGGCTATTTATTATCTCAGTCGCACAATGACAGGCACTGAACCGTGTTATTCTCCAATCGAGAAAGAATGCTTAGCATTAATGTTTGCTGTTCAGAAAACGCGACATTATATTATCGGTCAAACGATTCACGTCATTTCTAGAGTGAATCCCATCAGGATTATGATGAAGAAACCCGGTATTCTCAACTTCAGACTAGCTAATTGGGGAATCTTGTTAGCTCAATACGATATGTATTATATTTCTCAGAAGTCAGTTAAAGGACAGGCTCTTGCTGATTTTCTGGCAGCTCATGCGATTCCAGAAGATTCTAAATTATATGATGAGATCCCAGATGAAGTTTTGGATTCAAATCTGGTTTCTGAAGAAATTCCTACCTGGCGTCTATTCTTTGATGGAGCATCTAGAATAGGTCCTAACGGCGATATTGTCGCCGGAGTTGGGATTGTTCTTGTATCTCCAGAAGGACTAACTATTCAGAGAGCTTATTCTCTGGATCAATCATGTTCAAACAATATAGCCGAATACAATGCATTGCTTATCGGTCTTCAACTTGCTAAACATCTAGATATTCAATATTTGGAAGTTTATGGAGACTCCAAGCTTATTGTCAATCAGATCAGAGGAACGTATGAAGTTCGTCATCAAGATTTGATACCTTATCATCGAGCAGTACTCTCTATGGCCTCCTTCTTTGAAGGTTTCTTTATTGAACATGTTCGACGAGCCTATAATGCAGAAGCTGATGCTTTGGCTAATCTTGCTGCTGTATTAGCCATACCAATCAGACGTCAGCAAGTGATAGTGGTTTATAACCGAGAACTATTCTGTGTTAAGAATAATCTGGCTTTGGCTTTTTTCCATAATCCTTATGAAGATTCTCTTAACCTTGATGCTGGATTAAAGTTTGACAAAGTGTCCTCGTCTTCTTCTGATTCTACTATGGAATATGTCTTTTCTAATAAAACAGAAGCCATAACTGAAGACTGGAGACGTCCGTTTTTAGACTTTGTATTATATGACATACTTCTCGATAATCCGAGTGAAGCAGCGTCTATTCGGCATAGATCTCTCAGATTCTATTATAATCATACAACGAAGACACTATATCGTCGGGCCTACGACGGTCTTCTCCTTCGATGCATCGCTGGTGAAGAAGCACAACAGATAATCCGTGAAGCACATGATGGTATTTGCGGAGCTCATCAACCAGGTCCTAAACTTCAAGATCGTATCCGACGTATGGGTTATTATTGGCCCACGATGGTGGCTGACGCCATTCAATATGCTCGGAAATATAAAGCCTGTCAAATTCATGCAGACTTTATCCATCAACCGTCAGAGTTCTTACACCCAACAGCGGCATCATGGCCCTTTGAAGCTTGGGGCATGGACGTCATTGGTCCCATCAACCCACCATCATCAAGAGGACATCGGTTTATTCTAGCAATAACCGATTACTTTTCCAAATGGGCTGAAGCCATCCCGTTGTCTGAAG
Source organism: Iris pallida (assembly GCA_029216955.1). Classification (NCBI taxonomy): domain Eukaryota; kingdom Viridiplantae; phylum Streptophyta; class Magnoliopsida; order Asparagales; family Iridaceae; genus Iris; species Iris pallida. Next base: position 2,785,246 of record JANAVB010031219.1, read on the forward strand.
TCAAAACTTCTAGTGTTATCAATTTCGTCAAGCATCATGTCATCTATCGATTTGGTGTTCCTCGGCGTATTATCCATGATAATGGACCGCAGTTCGTCAGTCAGAAATTTACTCGATTCTGCGATGATCATCGGATCAATAATTTAGCTTCTACAGCATATAATCCAGCAGCTAATGGATTGGCAGAAGCTTTCAATAAAATGATCATCAAACTCTTGAAAAAGTTCGTTTCTTCCAACAAACGCAACTGGAGCGAGAAGCTTGGTGAATGTTTATGGGCCTACCGCACCACAGTTCGCAATGCAACCGGATGTACGCCTTTCTCTTTAGTATATGGGTGTGAAGCTGTTCTTCCCCTCGAGATCCAGATTCCTTCTCTGAGAATTGCAATCTCCAATGAACTTACAACAGAAAACAATGATCGTCTTCGACTTCAAGAATTGGAAGCTCTAGATGAAAAATGATTGTATGCTCAACAAAATATCGAGCTGTATCAGGCCCGAATCTCAAAAGCTTTTAACCGAAAAGTCAAAGTCAGAGCATATCAGAAGGGAGAACTGGTCCTTACTGTCAGACGTCCTATGACCATGACACATATGAGCAAAGGCAAATTTGACGCGAAATGGGAAGGCCCATTCGTAGTAAACAAAGTCTTCTCTAACGGAGCATACCAGCTTGCCTCTATGGATGGGAAAGTCATGATGATGCCTATCAATGGCAAATTCTTAAAGAAATATTATGTATAATATTTTCATCATTCCCCAGCAAATATAAAATTCTTCTCTACAAAAGTTATCTCGATATCGTTATCCCCAGAGAAAACCGATATTCTACCATGTATCATTTTCCCAGAGAATTTGATATCTTGTCTTATTAGATCCCCAGTGGACTTAATAAAGATCTTGTATAGAAAATCATGTCCATATTACCTCTGAATTTTCTATCTCAGTATGTATCATATTTTCTATTCTCTGAAAATGATATCTCGTCTTTTGATTTTCGAGTCCAAAGATCATGGAAAATAGAATCCAAAGATATCTTTATATCTGAATTCTGTTTTCTCTAATCAGTATTAAACTAAAATTATCTTTGGTTTAGTATCATGATAGAGTTACAAAGTTTATTTGTATATTCTATTATTGAAATATGTCATGTATTATTTACCTCTGAACATGTTTTCTACAAAAATATCATCCACAGAATTGAAATCAAGCCAAGATATTTATTTCAATCAAAATCAGAACATTGATTACAAATGGGTATCAAAACTTTAATACATGATAAATGTAAAAGATCTATTTAGGAGGAGTAATTATCTCCTGAATACGAACGATTACATTATTTATATTTTCTTCATGAGCTTTCTTGATTCGCTCTGCTGTTTCAGCTCCAATCATCCGTTGGTCATATTCCACAATAATAGAGCTACGGTGGTTGGTCTCTTCAATCTGATTGGTTTGCATCAATTCTCGCTCTTGCTGTAAAACTTGACAGCGTTCAGCTGCAGATTTACGATCAGTAGCAATCTCTGATTGTTCTGTTTCCACAGAGGCAATTTGCTCCTGAAGACGAGCTAGTTCTTCCCTCAACTTCCTAAGCTCTTCAGCTTTTGACGCTTCATCTTTCTTTAGGCACTCCATATTCTGACGAGTACTTATTATTTCTTCGTCTTTCGCCATTAACTCTTTGGAAGACTGAGCGAGGAATTCTGTCAGAGCAATGTGCTGAGCTTAAGCTTTATTCTCCAATTGAGCAATCTCAGCTGCAGTCAGGGAATTAATATCCTCCTTTTTCATCTCCCAATATTTATGGATGTTTGCTTCTAAGTCATTCAGGAGATGTTCAAAGAAGACACATTGGGTCCCATAACCAGCCTGTCTCAAAGCTGAAAGTGGAAAACTAGTCGCCTCTCGAAGACTCGAAAAGGGCATAGTCTCATCCTTCATAAGTCGTCTTGAGAATGTATCCAGATACGAATAAATAATATCTGAATACATCCCCATGATCTTTGCTATCCCTGTATCAAAACCGGGAGTTGCTGCAATGTAGGGGAAGGAGCAGGAGGAGCCTCTATTCTTGGAGCTGAAGTTAGTACTTTTGGAGAACTCGGCAAATGTGAACTCCCCTCACCCACATCAGTTTGAACAAGTGGGGCTTGGGTAGAACTCATAGCCGGTGCAGTTCCTACAGCTGTTGGAATCAAAGAAGCATGATCAAAACCAAAAGACAATAAAGCAGAGACAAGACAAAACTCTGATGAATAAAATATTACCTGGAGCTGGTTTACATTCAGTTTCCTTCGGATCATTCAGCCCGGCTCGTAGTCTGTTCAGAGTACTTTCTGACACGGGATTTATTTCACTGCTTTTCGCCCCAGAAGTACTCGGAACTTGAACTTCTATATGCCTCTCCGGCTCTGGTGTCAACCCTGAGTGTTGACCAATGGTCTTCAGTACATCAATTGGTGTTTTAGACGGTGATTCATCGTCTATCTCCATGTCTTCTTCTCCAGAAGAATGAGACGACAGTTCATAGTCAACTTGTTCGCTCTCTGAAGCTTCAGCAATTGGTTTGAGAGAAGTGGCTTCCTTCACTGATTCTCCCAAAATCAGTAAGTCATTAGCTGTTTCAGTCTGATGCTCGGCCTCTACCGCAGGTTGACTAATCTCCTACATATCATCGGCCATTGGCGGAATCGATCCTATATCAGAAGGCATAGATGACCCAGCAGGTTCAGGAATATCTTCTTCAACAGGTTCTGCCTTTACAGAAAAATCAAAAGCAGCTTGTTTTTCTGAAGCCAATCGCACAGCACGATCGGTGGGACTCTCTGCATCGAGACAAATTACGGATTTAGTTTTTGAAACTATCACTTTCCTTCCTATTCTTTTTGTGAATGGAACAGTAGGATAATTGTCTTTTGGATCACTACCTGCTTCATCAATATCTCTGACTCGATTGGAAACAGGAGAAGTCCCTGGAATGGTAATTCCTCCACGATTTCGAGTCTCTGCTCGAATGACTCTTTTTGGGGCAGGCCCAGCAGCACCTTTGCCCCGCTTCCTCTTCGGGGTATTATCAACAGATATACTTTCTTCAGCACTCCCGATGGGTACATGTAATGGTTGATGAAGGTCATCAAAGAAAAAAGTTTCTAGAACTTCATCATCAACTTCATCGGTAGCCAAAGGATCTTCTTGATCATGGCAATCTCTAGGCAAGGCTGATTTAGTTAATTTATTTTCAATATGAATAAAGCTTCTACCTAAGATGCTGAATTTTTCATCAAAGGTATTAGCTGATACATAGAATTTGGCATAAGACGCCAATATTCTAGCTCCTCTCTGATAGGTGACCGGATCTGGCATGGTAAAGATAGCCCCTGTACCTTTAGCAATGTAATATATCCATGCTCTGGTACCATCAATCAACCTGCCTTGATAACCAAAACACGTCGTTGCATTGCCTACATGCAACTGATCGTAACCAAATTGTCGAGCAAACCTGCTCGGAAGATATGGTTCTAGATAAGTGATGTTGTCACGGCGACAGATTAAATGAGATGGCCTGATCCTCTTCAGCCATTCATGTTGAACATCATCCAATTCATTGCCACCAATGCCATCAATCAACCTTCCAGGCATGGTCTCATATCCAACAGGTGGAGGAACACAAGTGAAGCTCCATAGTTCTCCCCTGTTTAATATAGTCCTGCAATCTGTCAAAGTGTCATATTTCCACTTTGGTGTGTGACTGTATCTTTCCAGAAAGGTGTCATCTGGTCTAGCCATCCCAGCACTCATAAGAGATTCGAAATGCAGAAGTAGCCATCCAAATAAATATGTAAAGGGCATTTCTACCCGAGGAAAGGATGTAAGGCTCTTCCTTGCCAATTCGAACATTCTGTCTGTGTATGCCCTTAATCCAGCATTCAGACGGCATGTCATCGCTGTCAGTAAATCCATCTTATACCCAAAAACCAGACGGACTGCTGCGAAGACAACTCCTCTGTGCATCCTGTCTGCTGAACAGGTGCCAGGAACTACGAATTTTCTCAGCCAGAGAGAGATAAATCCGGCCAGATGACCTTCAGCGGATAATTCTCGGCTTCCCTGCTTAATATAGGTCTCAAACCTATCACCGACTTTATAAGTACCTTCGTCTTCCTCAATGACAATGTCGTCATGAGTGGTATCCCGGATGAGCCTATCAATCTCAGCTTGATTCAAAGGTTTAAATTCACCGACATACTGCTCAGACTTCTTCTTCTTTTGAACTTCATCAGTACGGCCTTGAAATAAATAGGCCATCCATTTGGAAGAATAACAGTTGGAATCTCCTTCTCCATCTTGTCCTTTATAAAATGCCTTACAAATACTGTAATGGCACATCAATTCTTCAAAGACATGAAGAACCAGTGGGTTGGCTTCGGAGATCTTATTCATTTCATCAACGAAAGGGATATACTCTTCATATGGCAGATCTGCTGTTGGCAGTTGAGAAATATATGCCATTTCATGAAGGGCGAATCCCATTTCGCCTCTTGGGGTCATGAAGGTGCCGGTACGGTAGTTATACTTCTCCGCTAACGCCAAGAACAAATTCGGGTTTGGCCTGAAACCATAGGCAGTGCACTTAATGGCATCATATAGGCCTATCACTTGTAACTGTTCACCAAAATTCTTCAGGATCCATTTCACAAGAGCAGTCCATCTGGTATTTTCCGGATTTACCAGACCAGTCAGCCTCATAGACTGTTTTGGATAGATGGTATTTTCCAGTTGAGCGAATTCGTTTGCAAAAATTGGGACTCTGACTGGCTTCAGCAGTGCTGAGTCCTCAGGAGGGATGGTAGCAGGTAGCAGTCCTCGCAGAGATGTGACATGTGGTTCAGTACCACTGCGGAATCTTTCTTGACGATATCCTATCCACCCAGCCTTTGCTTGTCGGGATAGAGTGATATCCCACTTCATTTGTCTTTGACAACTCGCATGAAATAAACGAGCTATGTTGATGCTTTTTGATAAACCAGTCAAATACATTGGCTGATTTACATCACCATCCCTATAGTAACAATATGATACTTTGTCCAGAGCAGGCTGAGAATTCATGTCAATAGCATCTCCGAAAAGAAATGCTGGCTTCGAATGGGTAACACCATCCACACTTTGTAAAGGCAGTCCACTCATCAGGTTCAGCAAAGTGTCATTTTCTTGATTGGTCAAAAGAGCTATTCTTGTAGAAGGTCCATCTAATTGGGGAAAACGAACATGTGATAAGTCACTTCTATAGTTATTTCCCACACATCCTTCAAATTCTGCCTCCTAAGCCAGAATATCCACTGCAAAAGAAGAATAAAACCTTAGTAATCTTCAACATCAAGAGATGACAAAGTTTAGCATACGCTCAGTTTTTACTAAGCGTATGGCAGACTCAAAGTTCAGCATACGCTCAGTTTTTACTAAGCGTATGGCAGACTCAAAGTTCAGCATACGCTCAGTTTTTACTAAGCGTATGGCAGACTCAAGGTTCAGCATACGCTCAGTATATCCTTAGCGTATGGTAGACTCAAGGTTCAGCATACGTTCAGTATATCCTTAGCGTATGGCAGACTCGAAGATCCATATACGCTCAGTTTATTCTAAGCGTATGACAGATTCAGAGATCACTTCTTACGCTCAGTTTATCTTAAGTGAATGATTTTAAAAGTTCAGTTTATGTTCAGTTTGAGCGTATCAGTGTATGGTTGACAAGATGATCATCAAAAACATACGCTAACACAGGAGTTAGCGTATCTCAGTGAGACAACTCGCCATAGCATATTCTTTCAAGACAGCGTATTTTGACATTTCTATCAAAAATACGCGTATCATACAGAATACGCTCCAAACATATTTTTCGTATAAACAAAAAATATGGGATACGGCTAAACCCTAAAGAGGAAAGCGTATTTTCTGACGTATTTGACCCTAAAAAGGGGATACGTTTTATGATTTTGTTCTAACCAGAGCCCTAAATAGGGGATAGTTACAGTTCATCATCATCATCCTCACCATAGAGAGGCTTCAATGGGCGTTCACTTCGTCAAACGCGCTCATTGGTAGTCTTCTTAGTAGCGGCGGCGGCGGGCTGAGATGACTCCGCAGGAGCCTTCCCCTTTTCCTTCGCAGCAGCATCAACCTTGGGTGCCATTGATAAAGCTTGAGTCGAAGAAGAAGAAGAAGTTGAGTCTTGAGTTTCTTTTTCTCTCTCGAAGATGAATGCAAAAGTAAAGAAATAAATTAGGTCTTGGAAGACCTATTTATAGAAGAAAAGAAGAAGTTCAAACGACGGATATACTTTAAACAAAATCCCTAAAGATTTGCACTGATATTGAGGAAGATAACAAACTTATGCCAGCGTGTCAGGACTTATTCCCACTTTAAGTTCAAAGTAATTTCGAACTTTTGAAATTCATAAAGTTCGAAAACTTTTGAAGGGGGTCTTGTAGGGTGTGAAAATTATGACACGCTGACATAAGACTCAGCCCAAGTCATACGCTCAAGGTCATACGTTCAGTCAAGGCCATACGCTCATCTAAAGGCCATACGCTCAGTGAATATTTTAATATTTCTTGAGATGACAGCACAGCATGTATTTAATAAAGGATGAATCTGACACTTCGTCTTTCGTGCAAAGACAGCTGCCCCATGAAGACTAGCCGTCGTATAGGTTTTCGAGAAAAGATTTTGTCTCTTACGAGGACAGCTCAGCAGCCATCATAAATAAAGAGTCATCATTACTGTCATTTCTGATAGTCTGTCATCATATCTGCAGCACGACGCTCAAGAAATATTTGTCAGTATTTGAAGATATGGCGTATTTGAGAAGATTGAGAAACAGCCACGTATCTACTCCCTCAATGCATACGGCTTCTTGCCATCCAAGTGAGCGTATGGACTCCATACGACTCTTCCCAACTAAGTGAGCGTATGGACTCTATACGACTCCTTCCAACTAAGTGAGCGTATGGACTCTATACGACTCCTTCCAACTAAGTGAGCGTATGGACTCTATACGACTCCTTCCAACTAAGTGAGCGTATGGACCCCATACGACTCCTTCCAACTAAGTGAGCGTATGGACCCCATACGACTCCTTCCCAGCCAAGTAAGCGTATGGACTCCATACGACTCCTTCCCAATCAAGTGAGCGTATCAGCTTTATATGATCCAAGTCAGCGTATGCAAGACATGTGCCTTCAAAAGCTAGCATATGACTCTTCTTTAAAGACAGCGTATCACAGCAAAGGCATCCAGGATGACTTTTAATGTACAGTCAACACACGTTCTCACGTGTCCTGTACTCAGTTACTCAGTTATTCAGAAGTTATGCAACGTGGAACCCATGCCACCAATCTCTCCTAGATATATTCTACTACTCTCAACCGTACTCCAAGGTGTCTTCACCAGAATTCGCCATGCGTCCCTGCAGTTATGCACACGTCAAGTAACTGATTGAGCGTATGCTTCAGAACAGTTATCCAGAACTCTATGAAAGAGAGTTTCTTCATCTTCATCACAAGACGGTCAATTTCAGAGAGAACAGAGAGATTGTCCAGTTGCTATCCAAGTTCTTCGAAGTTCGAGTTTTCTTCATCGTATCGTCCAAGGGATAAAGTAATCGTCTTCTAGATTAGATTCCTACAGTTGTAATTTTCTCTGATACAAAATAAATAAAGTAAATTTATTTATGGAAAACAGTCGCTACCTGGAAACACTTTAAAAACTCCAGATAGCGACGGCTAATCCGTCGACAAACCGTCGGCAACTGGGATTATCCGTCGCTAAACGGTCACTAGTCTGTCACTAACTTAGTTTTTTGGAAAAAAAATTGCAGCACTTTCCCTGTTCACAAATATATACATAAACCAAACCAATATATAATGCACACCAATTATCCAACAATCACACAGACCCAATATATAATGCACACCAATTATCCAAGAATCATATAGACCAAATATGCACATACGAATTTAATGTACACCAATTATCCAAGAATCACAGACCAAACCAAATTAATAGAAAATAAATATCAATTATCCTAAAGAGTAACATCATATCCGGTGCTATAAGCCGATTATAGCACAATTAATCCAAAGCTCTCACAAATAATCCAAATTTTCTTAATACAACATTTTAAGAAGGAGGAGGTCGATTGTCCGGTGGTGGTAATCCCATATACGATCGACGAATATACTCCTCCACAAGGTACGCAGACAAGCCGTCGTAGACACTGCTCGGAAGTCGATGTAGCTGCTCTGCGGACATGAGATCCAGGAGTGACGTCACAGTCGTAGGCGGTACCACAGGGGCATCAGGGTTAAAAGAAAGATGGCCCACGGAAGACGGATCGACACCTGCAGTCGACGGACCAGTAGAAGACAGACGAGCACCATCAGCAGACGTACCGGCAGCAGCAGACGGACCGGCAGCAGCAGACGCAGGCGAAAAGTACGTGGCAAATTGCTCCCGTAAGGACGACACCGCCTTGTGCAGCTGCGTAAGCTACGACCTAACATCATCGTCTGCCCGGGCCACGGGAGGAGGCGGTGTCGGTGGAAATCTCTGCGTCGCCATATGCAATGGCCCTAGGGAGCCGACTCCGTACAGAAATCCTTTCTTAAAGCCGCCGACGGTATCTACGAACAAGTCGTTCCGAGCGGCCAAAAAAGAGGGCGTCCGGAAGGGCATCATTTCACCGACATCCTCAGTGTCGGTTAACTGAGCCCGACTAAGGACCTCACGATACACAGCCTATCAAATGAATGTGTTTATATTATAAGATTTACCTAAGTTGTAATCTAAATCCTATGTTTCACTAAGTTAAGTGTGAATCCTAAGTTTACCTAAGTTATAGTCCGAATACTTTTAATTCTAACGTTAATCTCATAAACATAAGTACTTACATCAGTCTCCTTGGCCCTCTCGTCGACGAAGCTCCCGTCCTTCCGTCTTTTGTGCGTATGCTGGAACACGTCGTGCATGGTGACCATTTCTGGCGCCCTTCCCTCCTTCACCGCCCGTTGGGCCTGCAAACGAAATTTTCATAGAAACTAATTAACTCCTTTAATTAATAATACCTAATTCGATAGTGAAATAAATTTACGGTTGCTCACCAGATCTGCAAGTGTCGCTGCGTGGGACCTTAATCCCTCCGTATGAAGGCCCGCGGCAGATCGGTTCACCTTCACCTTCTCCGATTTCTCCTTGTATGCAGGGGTATCCATCATGCCTAAGAGGTCCTCATAATACTCCTGCCGGATACAATTCGGCCTCGTATGCCCCATTTTTAGGTCATGAATCATATCATGTATCTTCTTCGAGCAAGCGCTTCTGTAGGTCATGCGGATCCCCTCCTCGCGATGGGGGGGCCACCAGTACGTTGTCTAACACAGAAAATTAATTATCATGTAATTTAAAAAATGGTTGATTAAAGAATCACATAGACTTAACCAAAAGATATAGATATATACCCTCAACTCGTCGAGCCAGACGTACTGCACGTTTGGGGGCACCGACAAAAGTTGAGGTAGGGACCGTGAAAGTTAGCCCTGATAATTTCTCCAAGGGCCCTGCCAACATTAAACGGAAAAAACCTACAAAGAAGAAACGACTGGATTATTAACTTGAATAAATGAAAGAAATTTAATAAATTAACTTAAATTTACTTACGAGGTCCCCGCGGGCCATAGCTCTCGTCGGAACTCGCCTCTCGGCCTCTCTGGTGTCGTCGGAGGATCCGCGGGTCCGCGTATGTACTCCCCAGTAACCGGATGGAACCGAGTATGGGGGTACTCCGGGGCCCACTGTGCAGTAACTGGGGTATCTCCTGGTGGATCCGCTGCTGGTGGTTCCGATAGCGGAACGGATCCGCTAGCAGATCCGGACTCATGCCTCGATGAAGTGGTCGATCGAGGACGGGATGCGTCTGTGCCCGGGGTACTCTCCGGGTCGGGCTCGCTCGATGGGGTCACATCCCGGGAACTTTGAATGCGACCACGACCACCAGCACTAGTACGACCACGACCACGACCCGCACCACCACCACCACCACCACCACGACCAGCCATCATGACCTGTAAATAGAACACATAAACATAATTAACAATATAAAAGTGTAAATGGATATAAAAAACTAAACTAAAATATACATACCACCAGTAGGGAGACGAGTGTCGCCGCGACGAAAAAGACTAGGAGTGCCATCTGCAATAAGTAAATAATCAAATAAAAAAATGAATTCACGTAATTGCTTTTATGAGGTCAAACTTAATTCACATAATTGGAAGTGTTTTTAATATACAACAATATTTAACCTAATCATCGTCTTCGTTCTCATCCTCGGCCTCGTCTTCATCATCATCCTCCTCATCCTCATCCTTATCTTCATCGTCGATTTCATCTGTATCCTCATCCCCATCAAATTCTTCTTCTTCTTCTTCTTCTTCTTCTTCTTCTTCTTCTTCTTCTTCTTCTTCTGCCTCAAAATTTGGGACAAGACGCCTCTTTTTCCCCTGGTTGACAGCTAAGTCTTGTGTATCAACCTCTTCCTCCCCTCTATTTTCCTCAACAATATCTTCAACATCCATTGTATCTGAGTGTTGTCCCAAGTATTGGGACTTTTCGATCTGGTCCTCTTGGTATGCTGGGTCTCCAACGTTGAATGTATTTCTAGATTTAATCTTGCATACTGCCCACCAGTCAAATCGATCTCTACGATGCCTTGGATAGCTTGTATAGTAGACTTGAACAGCCTGATTTGCTATCGCAAATGTATCGGACCCTCTATACCTCCTGCGATGATTTATATCGACGAATCCAAATTGTTTATCGATTCTCCAACCGATATTTGGTGTCGTATCGAACCACTCACATTTGAACATCACAATATACATATCATATGGGCCAGTATATTATAAATCTACAATATCCCGAAGCACTCCATAATAGTCAAAGTCCGGCTCGTCGTCATAGACGGTGCCTCTTATGCAAACACCGGAATCCTTGGTATTGATGCCGTCATTGATAAATTCGACATTTATAGCATTCTGAGTTGACTTAAACCTGAAGCCATTAACGACATAGCCTGGCCAAGTCTTTATTTGCTTCTTCGGTCCCAGTGCCAGATAACGAACACTCTCATGAGTGAGTGTTGTTTCAGGCAATAAAACCTGTAAACAAATATTTATAATTTAAGTGTTTCAGATTATATATTAATAATCTCAATTATAATCACAGTTACTTACGTATTTGCGAAACTATGACGGAAATGTACAATCAACCTCTCTTTGAAGTCCCTTATCGGTAATATCGGGTCTCCTCATTTTGACTTCATCTCTAAATACACTATTAGAGAAAATAAGAATATATAAGTGTAGTCACTTACTTCATCAAATTCGAGATTATAACGAGTGCAAGTGTACTGACTTACTTCTCCAAATCTTTTACTTCTTGTATATCACAGTTTAACAAGACATATCGGCGAGCGGCATTATACTCGTCGTCTGTCAACCACCGTCTTTTACTAGCCCCAACAGGCTTATCCCTTACATTGAATCTTCCTCCATCCTCAACGACCTCGTCATTCCTTTGAGGTCTTTTCGATTTGTTTTAACATGAGTATCGAAATAAATGGAGCAGAAGTTTGACACCTCTTCGATAAGATATGCTTCGCATATCGAAGCCTCTATATGAGCTTTGTTGCCAATTTTCTTCTTTAGATGGTGTAGGTATCTAGAGAGACAAATTATCTTGAGAATTAAGAAAGAATTTTAAAACCCACTGAAATTCAGCTTAAATTATATCGATATTTATGTACCTTTCAAATGGGTACATCCATCGATAATGAACAGATGCACCGACACGGGCTTCGTATGCTAGATGAATCGATAGATGATCCATGTTGTCGAAGAAGCCAGAAGGAAATATTTTCTTCAACTTGCAAATTATTAAGATAATCTTCTCCTCAAGTTCAACCATGTGTTGCACAGTCAACTTAGTTGAACAAATATCCCTAAAAAATATTGATAGTTCGGCCAACGGAACCCATACAGCAGAAGGCAACAACTCTTTCAAAGCAATGGGCAGTAATCTTTCCATAAATACGTGGCAGTCATGACTCTTTATTCCCGTTAGCTTGCGTTCATTGAGGTCAACGCATCTAGACAAATTCGACACATAGCCGTCGGGAAATCTTAAAGTAGATACCCACTTGCAGATTATTAATCTATCTTCCTTACTCAATGTGTATTGTGCTATCGGCTTACTTAATTGTCCAGCAGCTCCCCTTTGTATCAAGTTCAGATAAGGACGCTTGCATATCTCGGCAATGTTTTGTCTTGCTTTTGGATTGTCCTTCTTCTTTCCTTTAATGTCCATGACGGTATTGAAGACATTATCGAACACATTCTTTTCGATATGCATAACATCAAGATTATGCCTTATAAGATTATCTTTCCAATAAGGCAAGTCCCAGAAGATACTCCGTTTGGTCCAGTTATGGGTTTGTCCGAACCCATCGACACGATTGTTCGATGGATCTTCCATTACAGTGGATAAATCCTTTACATCTTTCCAAATATCGTATCCCGACAATCTGGCAGGCGGATGAGAAAATTCTTGTTTTCCAGCTTTGAATGCGTCCTTGTTCTTTCTCCAAGGATGACTCGCGGGCATAAATTGACGATGACAATCAAAGAAAGAAGTTTTTCCTCCATGCTTAAGGCAGAACGCCTTACTATTTTGCATGCATATCGGACAAGACAGGGTGCCGTGAGTACTCCATCCTGACAGCATACCGTATGCGGGAAAATCATTGATTGTCCACATCAGTGAAGCTCTCATCTGAAAGTTCTGTTTCATGGAAATATCATACGTCGTGACGCCGATCTTCCACAGCTATTTTAGCTCATCCACCAACGGCTGTAAATATATATCGATATTCTTCGTCGGATTTTTGGGACCCGGTATGATAGCTGTCAAGAACATATAAGGAGTCTTCATACACATCCATGGTGGCAGATTGTAAGGGGTCAGAATGACCGGCCAGCAGGAGTATTGAGATCCCGACTGCCCAAAAGGGGCGAATCCATCAGAACATAGCCCCATGCGTACATTTCTGGGCTCTGCAGCAAAATCTGGATGGCGAAAATCGAAATATTTCCACGCCTCTCCATCCGAAGGATGTGATAATTCTTCATCGTCCTTTGTGCGTTCTTCGTTGTGCCACGTCATGTGTTCTGCTGTATTCTGAGACATATACATCCTCTGCAAGAGCTTCATGATCGACAAGTAATGCATATACTTGTAAGGACGTCGTTTTCTAGTTGACTTTCCTTTTCTCCTGAATTCCTTGTAACGATCCGCATTACAGAAGCGGCAACTTTCTACATCCTCGTTCTCCTTGTAGTACAACATGCATCCGTTGCGACAACAATCTATCTTGTCGTACCCCAATCCCAGTTGTCGGACCATCATCTTCGACTTGTAGAAGTTTTTTGGAAGCTCTTTTGATTCCTTCGGTAACACCTCCTTCATTAGTTGTGTAATCCGATCATAGCAAGTTTGTGGCAAGTTAAAATCGGACTTTATGTTCAACAACCGCATCGTCACTGACAGTACGGAATGTGGATCACAACCAGGATATAAAGAAGTTTCAACATCCTGAAACATATCATAGAACTCCTTCGCCTCGGAATTAGGATCCTCCGGATCAAAATTAGGCCCTGCCGTATCGTACACCATATCTCGTGCAAGGTTCTGCATGTCTCCATAATCAACGTAGCATTCGTCGTCATCGACGACAAAATCCGCTGCAGCATTATCATCAAAAGCATAAGTAGCAGCATTCACAACCTGTCTTTCGGCATATAGTTTACCTTGCGATGACCACAGGCCGTAATCACGTACGAAACCCTTACGGGTCAAATGATCTCTTACACTCACCACTTCTTCGTAACTTCTATTGCGACAATTATGACATGGACACTTGATTTTGTTACCGTCCATAAACTGAGCTTTGCTCATGGCATACTTAAGAAACACTTCCATGCCTGCCTGAAAATCGTCACTCACACCTATTCTGCTCTCGTGTTGTCATTTGTACATCCATGTACGATCAACGAAATAACGATCCATCACAGATTAGATGTAAAAATTGGTATAGTAAGGCAAACTAAACAAAATTAGTATATAATCATGTAACTGGTGGATCCGCTAGTATTCTAGCTCGAGAAGAGAAAAATTTAAATATAGTTGTTACTAATAGTTCGATACCGATAGTGCGATACCGATACCGATAGTGCGATACCGATACCGATAGTTCGATACCGATAGTGCGATATCAATACTGATACCGATAGTGCGATACCGATACTGATACCGATAGTTCGATAACGATAGCATGGTTTAAAGTATCGGCCGATACCGATCCGATACGGCCGATACCGATACGGTTTGGCATGTTCCGATCCGATACCGACCGATACCAAATATTGACCGATACCGACATTGGGGGTCTTTGTTCCGGTCAATTCGGCAAAACCAATCGGTAAGGGTGACTACTATTTCATATAATTTCAAAACTACTAAGAAATAACGCTGAAATACTTAAAATTATGCCTAAATGTATAAAATATATGTTTTTAAATATAAATAATTTATTAATAATTATTTGTTTTTCGATACCAAAGTCCGATACTCCGATACGATACCGCCGATACTACCGATATCGCCGATACCAATACTCATAGGAATAGTCCAAAACCGATTCCGATACCGATATTGTGAACCTTGACCGATAGTGCGATACCGATACCGATACCGATAGTACGATACCGATACCAAACTGAGTCAATCTATCTATTTCTAAATTGCAAGAGTCCACTTCTAGGATATGGTAGCTATATCCTAAATATTTAGTCTAAAATTAACTTGGTTAGGATACTAGAGTGTCCTCATTATCTAGCAAGCACTACCTTAGTCTAGTCACACTAGCATTAATTACCTATAATTCCTACCATGTCTACAATCACACATTACACCCAAAGCCGTCCTGCATGCTAATAGGCATGGTAGGCCTGCCTTTCATTCCTCACTCTCTAAAGCACACTACACATATATATGTATATCACAGTTAGATGTATAGATATATACATCTATATAGAAGCACACAACTGACTTATGCAGATGAAGAACTCGCACTGTCCTTGACACAGTGAACATATACACCATGAACCCAAACTCCATATTCACATTTACTAATCCAAACACCACCAAACTAATGGATAACAACCAATATGGATAACACATTATTTAGCCAATATATAAACTCAGATGAATTTGATAAGCAAAGCCCCCCGCCGCCCCCGACCAAAGCCCGCCGCCCCAAGCCCGCCGCCCAGCCCCCGACGCCCCCACCCCAAGCCCGCCGCCCAGCCCCCGACGCCCCCGCCCCAAGCCCGCCGCCCAGTCCCCGACGCCCCCGCCCCAAGCCCGCGCCCAGCCCCCGACGCCCCCGCCCCAAGCCCGACGCCCAGCCCCCGACTCCTCCGCCCCAAGCCCGCCGCCCAGCCCCCGACGCCTCCGTCCCAAGCCAGCCGCCCAGCCCCCGACGCCCCCGTCACAAGCCAGCCGCCCAGCCCCCGACGCCCTCGTCCCAAGCCAGCCGCCCAGCCCCCGATACCCCCGCTCCAAGCCTGCCGCCCAGCCCCCGACGCCCCCGCCCCAAGCCCGAATGTCCCCAAGCCTGCCGCCCCCGCTGCCCTTACGTCGACACTGCGACACAGAGAGATCGAGAGAGAGAGAGAGAGAGAGGGAATTACCTTCGGAAGAGAGAGAGGAAAGGACGCCGATGCCGTTCACCGAAGCCGCGCGAGAGAGAGAGAGGAGAGAGATTGAATTTGGGAGGAATGCTAAAAGTTCTCCCGCCTTTTCATTTAAGTCTGGAACGTAAATTTAGCGACGGCATAGCGACTGCCCATAATGCGTCGCCAAGTAGTTGCTATTATTGATTATCCGACTGAATATCCGTCGTTACGTAGTCGAAGATATGTCCCGCCAATTATCTACACAATTCTCGCCAAATAATCGACTACTTAGCGACGACTGGGGATCCGTCGCTATAATTCCGACAGTCTAGCGACGGACGTGCGACCTTTCCTCCCCCTAAAATTAAAATAAAAAATGGCAAAGGCGTGTAGTCGGTACTCAGTCGCTGAGCGGCCACGAAGCCGTCGCTAACACCGACGGAAAATTTTCGTCGCTAAATATCCGTCGCTAATTGAGTGTATTTTGGTAGTGTTTAATAAAATAGTACACACGAGTTTGGATTCGAAGAACTCGCCAACTTCAACACGAGTTTGGATCCGAAGAACTCGCCAACTTCAACACACGAGTTTTCTTACGAAGGCTCGCCAACTTCAAGTAGGAAAAGAAAAGGATGCTTTGATCTTCTAAACACTTGAAGATCGAAGAATAAAGCTCTTGTTAAACTCTAGCACTTTTGGGTTGGATGACAATTGAAGATTGAGTAGAGTAGTAATGGTGAAGCTCTTTTTGTGGTTGAGAAAATTTAAAGCTTGGAAGAGATAGCCTTTAAGAGGAGAGACTAAAGCCCCTTTTATACAAATCCAAAGTCATAAAGGCTATTCAGCTATCAACCGGATTATCCGTCGAATTTCAACGAAAATCCGTCAGATTATCCGGTCAACAGTAACGATCATAAAAAGAGCCGTTAGATGCATTAAATGCAGCTGCCAGATGCCGTTGGATTTGAATTCAAAAGTTGCAAATAAGTCAAGCGGATTATCTGTCGGATTTCAGCAGAAATCCGACGGATGATCCGAACTATAGCTCACAAACTTGCTGTGAGAGGTTCGGATTATCCGCAGGAGTTCTGCGGATGTCCGTCGGATTATCCGAACTTCTGCTCACTAACTTGCTGTGAGCGTTCGGATTATCCGGCAGATTTTCGTGGATGTCCGTCGGATTATCCGAACTTTGGCTCACTAACTTGCTGTGAGCGATCGGATTATCCGGCGGATTTTCGCGGATGTCCGTCGGATTATCCGAATATTGGCTCACTAACTTGCTGTGAGTGATCGGATTATCCGGCAGATTTATCAAAAATTCGACGAATTTTTTGTCTCCTCTGAATGACTTTACTTCACCATTTCTTTCTTTATGTATGTCATCTTAGCAAAGTGCGTACAAAGATTCCTAAACATTTACAGACTCAGGAAAAGAACAGGGATAAGAATCGTCTTCTTTGTAGTCTTCAAGTTGGATCTTTTTGCATGGTCTGCTTCATAGTCTTTTGCATTTTTCTTTGTTGTAGTATATCATCATCTTGATAATGGAGAATTAAAGAGCTCCATGGTCTTTGATAAGCTTTATAGAATTTGCATGGAGATTTCTTTCTTCTATTCTTGTCTTTTTTGAAGTGCCTGTGAGAAGTACAAACTAAAGACGTACAAGGGTTATTATGAACAATGTATCAAAATCGATGTGCCAACAATATGCTCCCATTTCTACTCCAGAATGGGAAGCGGTTGCAACAAACCTGCTGGTCTCTGGCGGTCTGCCTTCACCTGCTGGCAGATCGAACATCTGGAGACGAATTCTGCCACGTCTCGCTTCATTCCAAGCCACCATACATGGGTCCTCATGTCCTACATCTTGTTAGCTTCTGGATGTATAGAATGCTGCGACTGGTGCGCCTCCTTCATCAACTCATTCCTCAGTTCGCCAGTAGGTACGCAAAGTCCCGTGCCGTGCCTCAATGCTCCATCTTCAGCTATGGAAAATCCTTCGAGTGTTCCAGCTAGTACTCGATCTCTTAACTTGCACAGTATCTCATCCTAGAATTGAGGCTCCTTAACTCTGCTGATCAGACTGGACTGTACTTGTAGCTGCATCATAGGCGAGTCCACGCCTGGTACAACTGCTTCCTTTCCAAGCTTCAATATGATTTTCTCTAGTAGCACGATCTCCAATTCGAGCTTTTCTATGTCTTCCAGCAAATGACGGTTCTTTGTCAAGAACATAGTCATCGGGTACCTGCTAAGTGCATCAGCGACGACATTAGCCTTACACGGGTGGTATTGCAGATTGATGTCAAAATCCTTCATAAGCTCCAGCCATCGCCTCTGGCGCATGTTGAGCTCCTTCTGAGTGAAGACATATTTGAGACTCTTGTGTTCTGTGTATATGTCTACCTTCTCGCTATAGAGATAATGCTTCCACAACTTCAGGAAGTAGTTCTTCTCATGATTGCATAATTATCGAGATGCATAGGCAATTACCTTCCCATGTTGTTGTAGCACACAGCCCAATCCTTTGCCTGAAGCATTACTGTAAATAGAGAATCCACCTGATCCGGATGGTAGCGCCAATATAGGTGCTGTTGTCAACCTTCTCTTCAGTTCCTCAAATGACGCCTGGCATGCTTCGGTCCAAACAAACTCTTTGTTCTTCCGGGTTAGCTTCATCCTAGGCTCAGCAATCATTGCGAAGTCCTTCACGAACTTCCTGTAATATCCTGTTAAGCCCAAGAAACTTCTGATCTCCGTAACTGAGCTGGGGGTTGTCCAAGATTCCACTGCTGCTATCTTCTTGGGGTCCACGGATACCCCTTCTCCTGTGATAACATGCCTAAGAAAATTTACTTTATCTAAGAAAAATTCATACTTTGACAGCTTACCATAAAGCTTCTCCTTCCTCAGAGTCTCCAAGACAATCCACAAGTACTTTTCATGCTCTTCTTGGGTCTTTGAGTAGATCAGAATGTCATCAATGAAGATGACAACAAACAGATCCAAGTACTCATGGAAGACCTTGTTCTTGAGATTCATGAACACAGCTGGAGCATTAGTAAGACGGAAGGATATGACCAAGAATTCATATTGTCCATACTTGGTGTTGAATGCCGTCTTCGGAATATCCTTCTCTCGAACCTTGACCTGGTGATATCCTGACCTGAGGTCGATCTTCGAAAAAACCCTTGCTCCGCTCAGCTGATCGAATAGGTCATTGATCCTGGGCAGAGGGTACTTATTCTTAATGGTGATATTATTCAATGTCTGATAATCTATGCACATCCGTACGGTTCCATCCTTCTTGGGCATGAACAAAACTGGTGATCCCCAGGGCGAAGCTCCATCTCTGATAAATCCTTGGGCCTTCAGCTCGTCTATTTGGTCCTTCATCTCCTTAGCTTCCTTGGGGTTAACTTTGTAGCTTCTCTGTAAAATAGGGGATGAGCCAGGTACAAGATCGATAGTGAACTCCATGTCTCGATCAGGGGGTAATCTATGTAGATTGTCAGGAAATACATCTAAGAATTCTGCTATCAGAGGATGAAGGGGTCTGGGATCTTCTGTGATGGATGTGTAGGAGACACACTCTAAGCTCTCTGGTGCTCGAACTACTTTAAATTCAGGTCCTCCAGGTGGACTAAAGATAACACAACCCCGATGACAGTCTATCAGGACGTGTTGCTTGCTCAGCCAATCCATTCCCAAGACTACATCATAGTTAGGGAGAGGCATAACAAGTAAGGGTGCTAGAAAGGTATGACCAAAAATGGTGATAGGGTAGGTGCAAGTCTCTGTGATGGGGATTGGTCCCCCTCCGGTCATAACTCTATAAATCATCTTACTACACCCTACATCTATATGGTATGCAGTAACAAATTCCAAAGATATAAAACTGTGCGAAGCTCCAGAATCAAATAGGCATAAAGCTGGGTGCGAATGTAATAAAATGGCACCTGTGATGACATCTCCTTCAGTTTTCGTCTCAGCTTTTGGCTCCTCAACGGCCAAGGCAAATGCTTGCCCGGCCCTCTACTGGTTGTAGCGCTGCTGCTGGGTGGGTAATGGACCTCTTTGCGGTCCAGCTCCAGTCCTGATGAATGAGGTTGGACAGTCCTTTACTTAGTGGGTGGCAGACCCACAAGCAAGGCAGTATCCCAGCTTCTTTCTGCAAATGTCTGTGGTGTGACCATGCCTCTTGCAATAGGCGCAGATGATTGTCTTCTGTTGCTGGTACTGGGGTGCCTTGTTGGGTGATGCTGGCTGCTGATGATGAGAGGGTCTGTTATTGTTGTTGGGACTCTTAAAGTTGCCCTGATGATTGCTGTTGGATCCTGGGTGCTCCTTATTGGTTCGAGTAGATGAACTGGCCTCCATATCTTGGGCCATCTTCAGCATCTTGTCATAGGGCTTAGCTCCATTGGCGGCAACTAGAGTGCGGATCTCCTCTCGCAATCCGTGCTGGAACTTCTGGACACGCTCTACCGGGTCTGCTAACAGGCGAGGTGCAAATCTGTCGAGCCGGTTGAATTCGGCTGCGTACTCCTCAATGGTACGATTTTCTTGCTTCAGGTCATGGAACTGCCTCCCTATAGCTTGTAGGTCAGCTTCCGGGAAGAACTTTCTCTTAAACTGCTTCTTGAAGGAACGCCAAGAGGTTCCTCCAGTTTGGAATCTGGGCTCATTTCGGTACCATATAATGGCCAGATCCCGAAGCTGTAGAGCTACAACCTCTACCATAAGGTCGGATGGGATTCGAGCAACGCTGAGGATGCGCTCCATGTCATCCAGCCATTCGTTCGCATATACAAGGCCTTCAGTTCCCTTGAAAGGCCGCGGATCCATCTTCTTGAAACTTTCAATATCTCCAACTTTCTCTTGAATAATAAGCTGCCAGTAGACTCATGTTCTCCCAAATAAAACATAAAACTTACCAGTTATACTCACCTTATCTTGGCAGGCCTCTGTTTCGACTGTGCTGAGTCCAGCGCTGCCATAGCTACATTGTGAGCATTCTCCATTTCCTCTTTCATAATCGCGGTCTGCTCGCGATTAACTTCTGCTTGAGCCCTCTGGGCTTCAAGAACTCCTCGTAGCAGGCCTACGAGCTTGGCGGAGTCCACTGACACTGATGGAGCAGCTGGAGGGTTTCAACAATTGATAATGTGGGCCTCAGGGGAATCGGTACAGCTGCATGCCCAGTGGATGTATATGCAGCACGAGGAGTCCGTGCAGCACGAGAACGGGTGTTGGGCTACATCGGAGAGGGGTCTGATTGAGCCCGTCAGCAGGCCCAGAGCGAGTTGTCTTTCCTTTCACCATCTTCTGAAAAGGTTTGGGTTCAACACATAAGCAAGGTAGCCTATAAAACTATAAGCAAGCCAAAAATAGCTATTTAAATAGATAATTTTGGCCCTATTTTTGTAACAGGGTGAATATAATCTAGGTGTTCTAGTTGTTTCTAGAGTCTATTTTTCTAGAGTCTCAACTAGACCTAGGTCAATTTATAGGACTGCATATTGGTCTAGACTAAGTTGACTAGACCAATTTACAGATCAGACTTGCATGGGCCACCACTAAAAATATGTCATGACCCGATTCCAATATAATGGGTCCAGTCGGATCATGCCAGTCTGCACCATTGTGAGATGGCAGCAGTAATCTGTATCAAGCAGTGAACACAAGCAATACAAATGTCTAAACGAAAAATAAAACATTTATTAAACATTCTAAAGTACAACTAAGTCGAAATGAAAATGAAGACAAAACAAAAGTATTCAACATCACAAAGGTTTGTTTATTATAAATTTAGAAAAAGTGAACTAATCAGAAAAGGGTGCAACTAGGACTCCTGGTTCCTCTGTCCTGGTTCAGCTAAGTCCTCAGAACCCAAGTCGGGCCCATAATAGGAAGTGTAAGCCAGCTCATCTTCGTGGCAGTCACCTAAAAATGTTGTCTCCAGTCAGGAGGGAGTAAGACACACAAATCCATTCCAGCATTTTATTCAATAATTAAAAGACGAGACAAGAAGCATTTTATTATGAAAATATGATTTTCTAAATAATAATAATAAAACAGTTATGCAGTAAAACTCTGAAAAGTGAAATGATGCAATCTAGCTACAGTAGTGTTTAGAGCGTGTAACAGCCTGTGGCCGGCTAGGGTTGGAGGCAGTAAGTGTTCTAATGAACACGGTCCGGCTTCGGCCCAAGTGAATTGGGCTTCCGCTATCCACAGTAATTCAGTAAGGGGCTTTGACCACATGTGTTAACGTTACTCCCCCAATTCCTGAGTCAATGATTCAGTAAGCAGTCAAGTAAATGATTCAGTAAGCAGTCGGTATGATCCGAGAGGGATCCCGTGAGTCAGGTGTCGATATAGTACTCTATCATGCAATGAAATTAATTATTAATTAAAATACGAGTTTAGATAAGTATGCACTTGCCTTGATGTCTCCAGTACTGTAGTGACGACTGTAGATGTCCTCGAACTTAGGTCCTAAACCCTACATAATCGTAACACCGGATTTAATAACTAGAATTTACTACACTCTAATCCTTCAGGACAACACTAGCTGGTTAATTAAGGCTAAGTCTGGTTGGATTGAAAATAACTTAATTTGTTATCAATATAGAAAATATTATTATTTTAAGAATAGGTTGATTGTTTATCACTAAGGGACAAAATAAACGTTTTTAGTAAAAACGTGTTTTTACCATAATAATTAAGGGTAAGAAATTATTATTAAAACGTATTATCGAAACTAGTATTTTTATGTAATTACAATTACGCGAAAATGCGATTTTATAAAAAAAAAAACCCATTTTCGACTATTATTCACAAATAAGGAAAATAATATTCTAATCACATTTAACAAATTAATATTTTACCGAAAATTACGATTTTGACCAAACTAATATTTTAGTTAACTAGAAATCATTTTCCGGTTATTATTACTAAAATACTTTTCTTGTCCAAAATAATTTTATAAACATTTTATCGTAGAAAAGAATTTTATACTATGTTTATTTATAAAAACTAATTATTATTTTTAATAAGAAGAGTAATTATACTATAATATTTTAATGAAATTCTATTATCGCAAAAGTTCCGAAATAATTGCTAAGTATTGAGAATACATTTTTCGGTGCTAAACTCTATCTTTTTTACAGAAATATTGTGTAACTAAACTACTACAAAATTTATATGTTTTTGGGACAAATTATGAATAATTAGTTCCTTTAGATATAAAACTGTTTAGAAATATATATATATATATATATATATATATATATATATATATATATATATATATATATATATATATATATATATATATATATATATATACATTTTCTAGTAGCATTTTAATTACTGATATTATTTAGCTAATTTAACTAATAATAACTTTTTATACTAATAATCCCAATTATTCAGGACTAATAATTAATAAGCAATACATTTAATTAATTAATGAATCTACACAATAAAACACAATTAACTAATCAATACAATTTACTAATCTAAATATTCCAATTGGCAGAGCTTCATTCTACCAATTGGCCGGAACATGGAATGGTTTCTGAAAAAGAACAAAAGGCTTCTGGGACAGAACCTTACCGGAAGGAAGGACGGAGCACCGAGGGGAGGCCTCGGGCTCGGAACGGGGCGTCGGAAAGACGACGGAACGGCGGACACGGGCACGGGGTGTATGCACGGAGTGCGTGGACGCACGAGAGACTGCTGCGGGATGTGGAAAAGTGCACGGACGGGGCTCTCAAGCGCGCGGGGCGTGCTGTCGGACGCGGGGAGGCGCTGGATGGCAGCGCTGTCGGGACAGCAGCGACCGGGGGCCGTGTCACAGGCGCGCGGGGCATCAGCGGCCGGGAGGGCCACGCGCAGGGTACTGCGGAGGCGACAACGGTCGGTAGGGCCGCGCGCAGGGGTTGCGGAGGCGGCGGTGTCGTCGAGCGGGTGTTGCCGGCAACGGTCGGGCGACGGCGGTCAGACGGGACGCAACGAAAATATGGCGAGAGCGGTGTCTACGCGACCGGAATGTTGCGGGAAGCATGAGGATGGCTTTGGCTTCGAGAACAGAGGTGTGGTCAAGGAGATATGAGGGGTTTGGGAAGGTGGTGTAGAAGAAAGCTACTGTAGGGAAGAAAAAGTTTCAGAAAGTTAAATATCTACGTGTGATTTGAGATCCGTAGATGGAGGGGGTCACGCGGAGAGAGGGGAGAGACCGGGTTCGTGGGGGTAATGGTTAGTCAGGGGGTTAGTGGGTTTAAGCTAAATGGGCTTAAGTCATCGAGTTTGGGTCTGGACCTAAAAGAAAGCATGCAATTAATTTACACAAAAAAAACATGGGCCTAACAAATTCCAACTTGAGAAATTTTTCACAACCGATCCAAAAATTTTCCAAGGTACTCCGACTTAATAATATCAAATATTTCCAACGAATCCAGAGTTCCCTTTCAAGTCCATTATTATTTACACCATCAAAATTGATAAAGCCAATAGCCACATCTCATTCGACACCATGATTCTCATCAATTAAGTTCGCATCCATATACTTTATTTGCGACTCATAAATTTTCCCGATTATGATCCATCCTTCAAATTATACCGTCATTCCACTTTAGTAACATTTCTCGCTGTACTCAAATATTTTTTTGTATTGATCAAGCCAACATATTTTTCTCTCGCATAAGCAACTCTCATTTCCAGCAACATTAATCCCGAGGGTCATTCCTATTCACATTCGCTCTCGTCGATCTCGGCTTTATGCAATACCAATTTCGTCGTTACACTTTTTTCTCCAATTCCAATCTGATTATCCATTAATAAAATTATTTCAACTGTCTTAAGGTACTATCATCAATTTACGCAGCTCAATATGAATCAACCAAATCCAACCAGTTCTAACAATTTTTGACATTCCAACAAAGGCAACCAAGTTTTCGAAACTAACATGATCTGTCATCCTATCCAACATTGTAACATCGAATTTTCTAATCTGTATTCCATTCCGAAGTTTACTTTCTGACATGTTACGACCCACACCCGCTTTTCGGATACGAAGCGTGTCTAAGCCCAGCTGCGCATCGAGCGGACTCCAGCCCATCTCGAATACGTAAACACTGTCAAGGCTATGGTTTACTGCCAAATCATGGCAATGCAATCTATATCTCAATCCACAATAAGAAGAATAAACATGAATGAACACTATGGGTCGTGGTCTGCAGCCCACTAGCATAAATGTCCGATAAGACTCTAAGGAATATAACAAGAGTCTACAACTAAAACAGGGAACATGATATCTCATGATAAGGAATGAAAAGCACGAGCGGATAATAAACACAATAACGATACCTGAATCCCGCAAGAACCACAAATCCTCTGCCATCCAGAACTACTAGCTAACTCCATGCAATCGCTAAACCTGAGAAGATCATCAGGTCCTCAGAGGACATAACAAGATACATAATATACATGCCTATCTAACAGTTTTATCATACGCAAGGAAATAAACAAGAAAGAACAAGGACAAAACAAATGACTACGAACACAAACACGAACACGAATACGAACACAGACACGAACACGAACAACTACGTATAAATGAACTGCCGGATGAACGATAATCACGAGATCAATGGAAGAAACCAAACCCTCATCCCGAGTGTGGACTCTCTGGTTAGTACTAACCCTCGTCCCGAGTGTGGACTCTCTGGTTAGTACTAACCCTCGTCCCGAGTGTGGACTCTCTGGTTAGTTTACGGCAAGGCACCCTCGTCCCGAGTGTGGACTCTCTGGTGCAAATACTACATCCTCGTCCCGTGTGTGGACTCTCTGATGTAAACACCCTCGTCCCGAGCGTGGACTCTCTGGTACAAGTCAAGTCAAGTCAAGTCTACACCCTCGTCCCGAGCGTGGACTCTCTGGTATAAATAATCGACATCCTAGTCCCTAGCGTGGACTCACGGATGTAAACAGATCAAAGAAAATACCCTCGTCCCGAGTGTGGACTCTCTGGTGCCAAGGACACAATGTCAAGGATTTAGCAGTTCACTTACACGTACTCGTTCTATGACACGACTCAAGCAAGGTACTGACGAGAACTCCAAATGTGAAACACAAGGCCAAAACATGAACATGGCTATAAACAATAAAAACAACTCCACAGAAAATAACACGAAAAGCACATGTCCATAAATAATCCAAAAGCTAAAAACTGAAATAAAATGCATGTAAATAAAACTGTAGAGGGAGGCAAGGTATACTTGCCTGGAGGTTGCACGCAAATCCAATAACAATCTAGTCCACTGCTAAGCCATAAAGTCCAAATCATCACAACTGTCTCCGAAAGCTGAAACAAACAATGCCAACAGTCTCAAAATAGTCAAATTAGCTAAGATTGCCTGTCCTTAAGTCCAATTCTGGACACAGGGGCAAAACGGTAATTTTGGGCAAAAACGATGTCCGCCGTTGGACCCGCTTTGCACCAAAAAGTGTGACAGAGTTAATGGTCTCTAAAGTCGTCAAACTACATGTCTATGGATCCAGTTTTCTGATACAAACCCAATCGTATGTCCAGAGTTAGATTTCGGCGGACCGTGCACAAAATTGCCCGTTGAGTGGAACCGTGGAGCCCGTAAAACGGTGATTTTGTCAACGGTCTCAGAATTGGACCAAACTTGGCATACAGGACCAAAAAAATAATACGGTCCTGCTGGCATAAGTTTCGTCTCGATCTGACGAGCGTGCACGAAGTAATTGAGGAATTTGTAAAGTGCACGATACGGTGAATTTCGACGGATACGCATCAAATTCGTCGCGCACACACGACCAATTTGAATTCCGTCAAAGCCCACACGACCACGAAGCTGTTACGCACCTTTTGATGCTTTCGGTTCGTGACTACGTCGCCCAGAATGGCAGAACGGACGTGGTATCGGACAATTTTATTGAAATTTCAGTTTTCGAAAATAGGTTTTTTCCAGGATTTCAAACAGAAATTACTTGTCGTACAGTATTCTAGAAATAGTTCTAATTATAGGGTTTTAATCCTCTACATGTTGTCTAAAAGTCCCTTTAAATAGGTTCCAAGGTTTTGCATTGGATCGACCAGAAACGGACTTCCAAACAGGGCATTGGGACTGGATTCGTGTTCTATTTTTGACCAGTTTTCCTCAAACTTTGAGTCGATCATCTGGCCAATATATAGCATATAAATTCGATCTAATTGAGAGGAGATAAACTCGTATGGGTTGGGAACATACCCGAGAAAACGACTCGGCGAATGGTCGAGTGTGCGCGAAGATTCTTCGTGACGAAGTGGCACGTCCGCGGTTACTGCTGCTGTCTACTTCCCGTGCACGCGCGCTGTGTCCTGTCGTGCGCGTGTCCGGCCAACTCTGGCCGTCGTGGCGGCGACGAGCGGCACGCCTAGGGTTGGAGAAGGTGGCGCGCCGTCAGGTGTTTGGGGTGCTAGAGTTTCGTTTTACTCTGTACTGCTCTCTCGGTCTCCCTGTATATATATAACCTATGATTTTTTTTAACAGACGCGGGCTCTGTTTGGTTCTGGGAAGTAAAAGGTGGGGTCGGCTGCTCAGCTGGGCTCGGCTGGGCCGGGCCTGGCTTTGCCTTAGCTGTTTGGGCTGGGCTTGGGTAATTCCTATTTCTTTTTATTTCCTTTATTAACAAACATATATATATATATATATATATATATATATATATATATATATATATATATATATATATGTACACGTCCGTATATACATACGTATATATATATATATATATATATATATATATATATATATATATATATATATATATATATATATATATATATATATATATATATATATATATATACACACACACACATATATATATGTATATATATATGCATATAATAAATACACATATATACTCACAAATACATATTTAGATATTCATACACTTATAGACATATACATATTTATTTTATCTATATATATACTTGCACCCATATACATATATATATTTTCTAATACAAGCTACAAAATATAATTTATATTTATGCATGTATATATATACATATATAATGATATATACCTATATACCATAAGTACAAACACGAATAATAAATATTAAGTATAATTGATATTTGAAATCCGATAATTAATTTTATATACCAAAAATTTCCAAATAAAATACAATGATATTTTATATATAAATAAAAGCCTAATTTTCCATATACCGTAAATACACTTCTATATTTATATATAACCTAGATAATTTTTCTAATATACAACATATTTGTTAAGGAGAAATATTTACTATATTATTAAATAAAATCTCATTTCTAATAACAAGCACATATAATATATTATATGTATATAGCAATTGTTCCTAGAATTGTCTCCAGAATTACCAAGGTAAAATACCAATACAATATGTGTCTATACTGACGTCTTTGGTCACACTGCAATACCTCGTGGGCTTGGATTTGACTTGGGCCCAATCGGGATAGGTTCGGTACAACCGGGTTCCCTAAAACTCAATAATATAATTAAATAATAAATAAAACTTCGGTAAGGGTTAAGTCGCAACTTGGCCTGGTTTTCCTAGTTAGGACACTCCTATAGCTTTGCATTCCCCTACCATGGCTAAACACTAGTCAAAGCACGCCACTGCACTATCCGTGCCACGATTTCTAGTCGTCTTGTACTCCAAATCTCAAGTATGGCTAAAGTCATCTACCGTAATAATTAATTAAATAATTAATTCTAAAATTTAAAAAAATCACCATTTAAGTTAAATAATAAAAAATATTTTAAAAAAAATATTTCCGGGAAGGGGAGCTACATGACATCTCACTCATTCCGACAATACCCATGCAACATCAATAGGGACATTCTACGGGTCTCCAACAATCAACATAGCATTCAGTCAAGTCTCTACGGTCAGCTAATCTAAGCTAAATCTGACATTCAGCTAACTCATCTGAGATAGATAGCTATCAGGGACATACTTATCTCTTATCTTAGGGACAACCAACTCTTATCATAGGGATTCTATCTTATCTCAGGGACGATCTATGATCCGACCAACTTAAGGGACATAGGACACTACCCCAATCTTATGAACTTATTCCAAAACTAACAACTGAATATCATAGCCAACAAATCTGAAACTTAGGCAACCAACCGATACTTTAGGAAACCAACCGACATTATAGGCAACCAACCGACATTCTAGGGTCAAGACTATCTACCTGTACTCATCCTCGGGCTATCCAACGAAGTCATTCTAGGGACAAGTGTTCATTCTCTATGCCTCAAAATAATCAAGAGTCATAACTTGTTAATTTCGGACACATGACATTCTTTCAAGCACAACTGCACAACGTGCATGGCCATCTATTTCTTCAAATCCATTTTCTAAATTTTCGGTCGTTGATGCAACTTTTTGCACCTTCTAAATCATTCACAACATTCCGATAAGCGTCTAACATCACCATCAATTTGTCGATGTCCAACATGCAATTCGATTTACTCAATTCCAACATCATTCAATATTCGGTCTATAATTATTATCGCAAAATCTTTCGATAGCAACACCCCACCATTGTTAGTGAGCCTAAAATCCTTTTACCCAACTGGTTCAAGTACGCTTGAATATGTAATTCGTTCCTTTCCCAACCAAGGCATTCATTTCATATTCTCAATTTCTCATTTACCCAGCATAATGCTAACCATTCCAATCTCGCATCAGGTCATCCGAACTTAATAATCAAGGGACACGTTTTGCCGTCATGTATCAATCGTAATCCCAACTACGACTCGATACTACCCAATACCTTATAGGTAAAGCAATCACTATGCCATAAATAGGATCAAGGGACATCTCATCACGATGAGGGTATATGCAATATACCACTCAGAGCCCAAGCAATTCCTAACACAATATTCCCTTCGCATTAAACTAACGTCCAATATAGACTATCCATCCTATAGTGGTTATGCTAACCACAAATACCGACTCATGATTCTGTCGATTCTTATTCACTGAAATCTATGCACATCCTGTTCCAACATACCATGCCACTACCCATAGTCGATTGCTGCATAACAATCGACTTCAATGAATCTCACTCATAAGACATCCAGTATACATGTTACCAACTTATTATCGCATCATTGTTATTTGTTTTGGTATCTTTTAGGAATTTAATAAATCACACACATCATAGCCCACATATTTAAACTTATTGTATGGAACACCCAGTAAGCAGCCAAGAGGATCAATAAATTTTTAGACAAGGAAGCAACTTAGAATAATTTGGAAACAACATTGAATAATCGCGAAAGCACTTTGAGTCATCGTAGAGGCAACTCTGATTTTATCGCGGAAGCAACTTTGAGTAAGTGCGAAAGCAACGTTTGAGTCATCGCGAAAGCAGCTTTGAATTGTCATAAGAGCAACTTTGATTGAACAAATCAAAATAAGAATCCAAGGACGTAAAGCCGTGCTCTGATACCATTATGTCACGTCCCGATTCCGGAGGATCAAAATCTTGCCACTGGGCGTGATGCCGTACAAGTCTAGATTGCACTTGTATAAAGCAAAACCATTACAGTTCCTGGTATTTCTCAGAAAACAACGACAACGCAACGAAACCAAGCAGATAAATTAAAGTCACACAAGATAAAAAGAAATATATCTCTTTATTGATAATTGTAATGAATTACAAGACTTGAAACAAAATACAGAGTTTACAACAGATTACTGGACTCTCGAATAACCAACTGAATATATACACTTGCCCTTTAGGCTACAACTGAATATACCGGCTTCTTTACAATAAACTTGCCAATTTGGCTACAATCTCACTAGTACTACTGAGTTACACTGTTCCATACATTATGTCCCGTATAGTAGAAGATATCATCTTGCAAGAAGAACTTCTGCATACCCATCCGATTCATCGATGCCAAGCACTGATCAAAAGATTTTTCCATGCACGAGCACCTATAATATTGCCCACAACGTGGGTCAGTACATCATCAATGTACTAGCAAGCGGTGCTGGCCCAACTCACCTAAGAAGACAACACTAAGTAATCATATTGTAGAACATTATTAACAGTGGTCTTTCTCGTTGCCTTAGGGTCAATTAGCAGTTCATATCCGATCAAAGTAAAGCATGCAAATCTCATAGCTAGCATAATGTAAAACATATGATATCACCCTTTGGTGATTATTATCCACGGTCGTGTAGCCATATTGCCTTGAGCCAACGCTCACATTATCATCTGCCCAATTTAGGGTCTTAGCATAACCAATATTCTACATCGGTACAGGATAATAGAATATTGTTACTCAATCTCTTTCCCACGTCTTTGATACCATACATCTTTCCAACCAAACTCAATGTACTCACCATCCAATTCTTGGGACTTAGCATTTGAGTTACCATCTATTCATCGAGCTAAGGCTCGATATACTCACTGTCCAAGTATTTAGGGCTTTGCCTTCACCTATCATGTATTTTATTGCCTAACACGCAAACATACAATTCATTAAAATGATTCGAAGCACACCATTCATAAAATAATTCGTAACAACTTTCGGTTCATGTGATTAATTATCTTTCTGACTTTCATGCAAGGTGTTATTCAACAACTCAACGAGTAAACACAACATACTATCCTTTATTTTAAGCGTGAAGCTAAAGAATCTTCGAAGGGTTCAATACTACCCACATTCATAGGACGATTCTTGCCTCAATCGCGTAGCCTTCAAGCGATCCTTCGCAAATTCTCAAGTCCAACAAGGCTTCATCGAACCAAATATCCATCATAAGGCATCTTGCGGGTTGGGGAACTACATATGGACGGTCAACTGAGTTGACCCATTTTTTTGACCAAATTACCCCCATAACAGGAAACCACCCGCCTCTCACTGCCGTACTCGCTCCCCCTCCCGCCTTGCTCAGCCCTCTGCCACCACTACTATCACCATCATTATTTCTACCACCTTCACCATCACCACCACCACCTTTACCATCACCACCACCACCACCACCAACCCCCCCAACGTCCTACCGCCCCCGCTCTTCTGCCGTACCCGTCACCCACGATGCCGCCCCCTCCCCCGCTCCCTCCCTTCGCCCCCGCGTCCCTGCCCCTGCTGCCCCACGGTGCCTCCTGCATAGCTGCAGCCAGCAGCGGCTATCGGCAGTGCGGGCGGCGAGGTTGAGGGAGAGGGGCGAGCGCGTGGGCGGGGCAGGGGAACAGCGCTGCGATGGCGACGTCGTGGGGGGGCAGCGCTGCTGGCATCGACGACGAGGTCCGTGGGGGACGAGCGCGTGGGGGAGAGGGGCAGCGCTGCGGCGACGTGGGGGGGCGTAGTACTGCTAGCAGCGGCAGCAAGGTCGAGGGGGGAGGCAAGCGCGTGGGGGAGGGGAGGGGGCACTGCTACTAGGGGTGAGCAAATACCGACCGATACCGAAAAATCGACCGAATATCGATTAAAAATATTTTGAAAAACCGAACTGAAATTATGTACCGATACCGAATTGCCGAACCGACTAAATTACGGTATAATGGTAATGGTAATGGTTTGAGTGTAATACCATACCGAAAATATCGAACCGAACCGATTCACACACACACACACACACACACACACACACACACACACACACACACACATACACACACACACACATACATTTTTTTAATGTTGTTCATGATTAATTTTACACTACTTATTTTCATTTTTATCTTTGTTTTGGTTGGTTTCCTAGAACTTGGAATGGATTTCAGTGGACTTTAATTTATGTTAAGAATGCTAAGAATTTAGTTTTTGATCTTTTGAGCTTATGTTTTTGTGTTCTCATAGAATTTTGAAGTAAATTTTGGTTACTTAAACTTATACTAAAGATTCAACTTAGTGACCGTGTTTGATATTTTAAACTCATTTTTAGGTGTTTGCGACTTGTTACATATTGTTCTAATAATTTTGATTAATTGTTTGGTTGGTAGAGGCTTAGCTTTAAAATTAATGCTTCCAAAAAAGTAAAAAATATATATTATAGGTTAGGAGGTTCTATAATATTAAATGTGTTAATTGATCAAATATTAATTGGTAAAATACCGATACCGAACAAAAACCGACTGAATACCGATTTAATCGAAACCGAAAAAACCGAATCTAAATGGTACGATATTGGTATTGATTTTTCAAATACCGATTAAAAAAATACCAAAAAAATTGACCAAATACATACCGATGCTCACTCCTAACTGCGACGGCGATGACGTGGGGGGGTAGCGCTGCTGGCAGCGGCGAGGTCAGGGGAGGGGGGCGAGGCGGGGCGAGTGCGTGGGGGGGGCAGCTCTACGGCGGCGGCGGCGTTGGGGACAGTATTGTAGCTGTGACGGCGTGGGAGGGGCAGCGCTGCTGGCAGCGACGGCGAGGTCGGGAAGGGAAAATATCACTCTCCGTTCCCAAAATATGTATTTTAATACGTGTATTGCTTGAATATATTTATTTAATATTTATCATGCATTTGTTCTGCATTTAATTCCTTTAATATTATGCTAATTATTTTTCTGTATTTTATTTTCTGCTTTTGCTTAGCTTTTGGTTTATTTTGACTTGGGTTCGGCTTGGGTTGGTTTGTTTTGGTTTAGGGTGGTTCATCATGAACCCAACCCCCTACCTACCACCATTTTTATTTAAAGTCCAACTACTTTCTCTCTCTTCACTTATTCTCATTTACTCTCCTTCTTCTTCCTCATAACTCTCTCCACCTACCAAGAGCTTAGGCAAGTGCAATCTTGCTTCCACATGAGAACCTATTTTTATGGTTCATTTATCTTCCCCTCGTGATTCTAAGATAATTTAGAACTTGATATTTTGCATTTCGAAGTTTTATTTTTGTAGATTTAAAAATTTGCCATTTTTGGATTTTGGTGGTTTTGATCTATCAAACATCCTTATTTTCAAGATTTGATCGTTCCAAGTTGTTGAGATTTGTGTTATACCCTATTTTGATCTATGGAAGTCCCATTTTTGGCTTAGATTGAAGGCTTCATGGAATTTGGAGTTCTGGAGGAACTCTACGCCCACGTTTATACGTGCCTGCGTAGTATCAAACTCTACGCCCACGTTTATTCATATCAGCGTGAAATCTGGATTACGCAAGTTAAGATTATTTTACGCGTAAAACCAAGTCTACTCTGCCTTGGCGTAAAACAAGCTTCACATGCATTCCTTCACGCGTATTCCTGCATACGTATTCCTTTACGCGTTCTTCCTTTATGCATACTTACTTTATGCGTACTTCCTTTACGCGTACTTCCTTTATGCATACTTTCTTTACGCATACTTCCTTTATGCGTACTTCTTTGGCGTACTCCCCTACGGCACATGCAGGCTATGCTCCCATCCATTTAAATTATGCCACTTATTGTATGTTAATATTTTAATACATATTGTTGTGTGGAATGTGCACTGTTTCTCTATTGGTTTATGGATACCCAGAATGACTGGAACTTAACCCTGAGAGTTATAGACTAGACCATACTAAATACTAGTTTGACTTTCATGCCTTGTCCCGAATTGACATTGATTATTACCTTGACTAAATAATTGATCATACGTTCCTAGTTCGAACTAAATGACTGGCTAGTCATCTTATTGAATTGAATGAGACACGTTCATATATTAAACATGAACCATTGCAATCGACTAGCCGATCCTGAACATTGGCATATGGATACGTGCAGACTTCAACTTATTTTCTACAAAAGCAGCATGTATACCTTACATTCAAGGCATGATTATTTCGTTGCTAGGTTTGATTGTTGCATTACGCTATATAAGACCTACAACCTAACCGCACGGGCATCATTGTAGAGTTATGTATATCGTACTCTGAACGAAAGTACTCATTTTGAATGACCATGATCCACGACATGAGATTTTAATTAACATAGGGACTATTAAGTTAAATAAAATAACGATTGCATGGAGAGAATGGATTTTCGAGTTCTTACATGGCAGCCATCTCGAGACAATTAGTGCCCCGACATGCTGGCTGGTTCCCACATATACTACAAACCTGCCACACGGGTAGGAAGTGGTATCTGTTTATATTTTTATATATATTGATGATGGGCATCCCGCTGGGACACGTCTAATTCATGATTGGCGCAATTGATTATTGGGTAGACTAGCCTTGCTTGTACATTATAAGAACTGAGGAATCCCCTATTGCATATTTCCAGGGCAATTTGGAACTTACAATTAGCAAGTCGTAGTAGTTGTATTGCCGTTTACATTGATGTGTTTGTGTGCTGTACCTATTCTGTTAACTACTGAGATGATCAGAATGTCAGGACATGATGGATCAACTTTTGTCCTTGTTTGGTTGGGAAGTTGGCTTGAAGTATCGTGATGTTGTGTGAACCCCAGTAGCAAGCAGAGACCTATTTACCATATTCTTAACTCTTACCACTGGTTCTAATTCTTTATGTCGTGCTTCCTTTGTGGTACTTGCTATTTGAGGTCTAACCTCTCTGGTTTTGCATGGCCAGATTTAGAGCCAGCTCCCGAGGACTCAGCTTACTTCCACCTCCAAGATGGTCAATACTAGAGGGATGATCGCAGGAGAACACGAGTGGGTTCCTTGCTTCCCTGCTCGTTTTACTACTTACTTTATATTTTACCGCTTAGCACTGACATGTTAGTCGGACTGTCTTGCGCTTACTTTACATAATTGTAACTAAGTCAGACTGCAGCTGATAACGATTGTGTATACCTTGTCATATCATCTGGCTATGTTTTGTAAAGCTAGATCTCAAGAATATTTTGACTGAGCGTTTGGGACGCCTTACTGCTTTATCTTACATGCTCTCTATTACTGCTTCTTGTTTGAATGATTGAGACAATAGATGTTGAGTAACCCTGGTGAGACTTTCATGTAGTATGCACCCCCTCATCTTTTAGACAATATTGATCATATTATATGGTATTCATCTACCCGTAATACGTAGCTGGCTGAGTCATTCCCCCGCTCTCCGGTATTCTGGTTCTGGGACGTGACAGAAAAGATCTACGGCGGAAGATGACCGGAAGGGGACGGCGTTCCCCAGCGGGAGACAACCGGAGGGGGGAAACAACCGGGGGGGGGCGACGATCTGGATGTGGGTGACGCGGGGAAGAAGACAACATACGGGGGTATTTTTGTCAAAAAAGTGGGTCAACTTAGTTGACCGTCCATGTTGGACGAAATATGTTAATAGTGGGGGGGGGGGGGTGAATTACATTAGTCTAAAGCACTGTGTTGCACCTTAAATTTGGATAAATAAAGTAGGGTGTCACTCAAATTTTCTCAAAATATTTTGAAAAATTATGAGAAAAAGGATCAGGCACCAGTGTGACTGACGTCAAACATACAAAAAGATTATAAAAATTACAACACAGTCACACTGGCGCCAAACTAATAATAATAAAAAAAATCTCGGCGCCAGTGGAGCTGGCACCATATTTCTTAAAAAAATTCTCGACGGAACTGGCGCCAAAAAAAATAAATTAATAAAACTAATTCGGCTGACGCCTGGCTAAAAAAATAATAAATTTACTTCATGATGGAAGATGGAATATCTGGTCCATTTTCCTTTAGAAGTAAACAAAATGGGCTATTTATAAGGGCACATCTAATCTTACTCGGGGCTAGTCCGAATTTGGGCTAGCCCAGGTTTGAAAAATATTATTCAGGACAGTCTATTTTTTTTTACTCTTTGGGCTTTTCCAACCCAACACCCCCAAACCCAAATTTTTACCTTCATTTCAATATTTTACTCTCTTTCTCTTTCCAAAACCTCTAAAAATTTCTACTTCTTCTCCGTCATTTCCATCTTTCCCATATCCATCAAAAGCTCATAAAAAACAATGTATGAAAATAAACCCTAATAAACCCTATTTTTTTCTCATTCCTAATTTCATAAATGACACCTAAAGGCTCCTCACAAACAATAAATAGAATTAAACCCTAATAAACTCTGGTTTCTTTCTCATTCCCAATTTTAGAGATGTCACCCAAAGGCTCCTCACAAACAATGCATGGAAATAAATCCTAATAAACTCTAATTTCTGGCAATTGCAGTCGACCAAGTCGAATTTAGGACTCCACAATTTCTGGCAGTACTAAATACCTCTAGGACTGCCAAAAATTTGGACAGTCCTGAAATAGACTGCTGTACAACAAGTTCATTCAGGACTGTCCACTTTTCTTGCAGCCCTAGAAGTATTTAGGACTGCCAAAATTTGTGACAGTCTTAAATATTTTTGACATGAATCATGGATATTATTACCTTATTCTTTTTGAGATATAGGATTACATTCCAAATATCATTTTTGCATATCATATTGTGGTATCTGTGTTTGTGGCTCATATTATTGTATCATATTGTTTATCATATTTTATATATATAGATGCTGTAAAAATATATATTAGTTATAACTCTAAAATAAATTTAAAATTGAGAGATTTATCTCTTAAATAGATTTATAAATATAGATGAAATTTATTTTGAAATGAAGAAAAATGACAGATTTATCTATAAAAGAGAACTATGATTTTGAGTTTTTTTTTTTTTTAAAACATGAGAGACTTATCTCTAAAAAGCTTTATTTTAAAATGAACAAAATGGAGAGACTTATCTCTAAAATAGATTTATACCTAAAATGGATTTATAGACCTATATATGAAGGTTTATTTTAAATGAGCAAAATTGAGAAACTTATCTATAAGATGGATTTAAAATTTTGAGTTTTTTTTTTTAAACCAAGTAGATAATTTATTTATTTTTAAATCGAGTAGATAATTTATTTCTCTCTAAAATAGCTATAAAAATATTTATAAAATTTATTTTTATAAAATTTATATTTATATTTATATTTATATTTATAATTATAATATTTATATTTAAATCGAGTAAATATATTTTTATATATAATTATTTATCTCTAAAATAGATTTAAAAATATTTATTTTTAAATCAAGTAGATAATTATTGTTGGTATTTTCACTTGGCTTTAGAAACTTTTTAGTCCACATTGGAAAACCACCATGGAGTATATCACAATATAATAGCTATGATTGTGTTGGAGTATGCACATGGGGTGAGGTGGCCCATGTGGGTTAATTTTTCTAGAGGGTTAAGTATAAATCACAAAGATCAAGCCTGTATTTTGTCACTCACTATGGGAAACCATAGGAGCTAGCGATTCGGACTTAGGCGCGGGCGAAGGGGCAAAGTGGAACTTTGATGGCGTCCTTAGCACGTCAGCATCGTCGCATGGCGCTCGGACGCGAGTTGTATGCACAGTTGCTAGCTCGGGTGCATGTACGGGCGCATGCTCGAGGTGTATGTGCGACTCTGCGCGTGACTATTCACGGGCTATGCGAGGCGCATGCGTGGCCCTGCACGACTCTTGCGTCAGGCTCTATGCGGTAAGGCGAGCATGCGGCCAGGCGCTATGCGACATGGCGTCTATGCGGCCAGGCGTCTACATGTCCAGGAGCATAGGCGGCTAAGCGCTATGCGGCTAGGCGCATGCGTGCGGCTGCTTTCGGTACTGTCAGCCTGTCTGCTGTTATTGCTTTTGGGTGTGCGGCGTTGTCAACGTGCGGCGCGCTTCTTGGCCGGCGCATAGGACTCTGTGACACAAATTTAGTAAAATTTGGTCATACAATGCATATGCGCACATGTGCATGTCTATGTGCACATAGGTGCTGGGCTGCTCTATAAATAGAGCTCCATTCCTCTAATTTGTAGGTCGTTGAAAAGTTGGAAGAGAAAGAAAGTGAGGGGCCAAAAATCTAACACGGTCTACCTCCTGTTAGTAAGAATTCTCAACTCTGAGACTCTGAAATTAAAATATAAAATAATAGTCGAACCAAGACCGATGTCTGAACTTGGTTCAATGTCCTTAAGACAATATTCGTCTCGCACTAGTGCTTATGATTTTAATGGCGACCAGTCTCTCAGGATACAACGGTTCTTCTCCTTCAGTAGCAGCACTTCACACCGTAGGAACTGGACGAAGCAATGTAGGTAGTCTCTCTCTCTCTCTCTCTCTCTCTCTCTCTTTCTTTCTCTCTCTCTCTCTCCTAGACTTAATGTTAATGAATGGATTGAGTTAATGAATGCTTCAACCACTTACGCTTTTATAAATGATAAAGAGACACGATGGAAAGGACACGCCTTTCCAATAGATTCGTTAAATAGATTCGTTGCATAAATTCGTTGTAAGAAAACAATTATTATTATTACTATTTCAAATATACATTCACTTTTTCCAACACCTTCTGCAGCTCTATGCGCTTATGAGCAGTTTTCTCTCTTTCGAGTTTCCAAGTTGTCCAAGAGTGATTAGGAGTGTTCCAAAGTTCTTTCATGAATTTGATGGTTCCTGGAAGCAGATCGTCTATGGGACGAATCTTGCTTTGAGCAACGATAATTTGTTCACCCAAACAAGGATATTACTTTTGCGTATTTTCTTTATTTGTTCTATCTTATTGAAACGTCTGTGAACACAAAGAGAATAATGCTTTTGTCTATTTCTTCTTTATTAGGAGTAAACAGAGGACAGGCTGAAAAGTCCTGCATGATCATCTGTTGTTCCTGGTCCTTGTTCTCATCTTGGTACGTCTCGGGACTAACAGATAATGTAGCGCGCATCAGCTTTTCGTACATTACTCACGTCTTTTAATTAATGAAATGAGATATGTTGTTTACAAAATAGGTGTCTCAACCACATCCTCTCTTCTATGCATGTAAATTTTTATATCCATAATTATTTAAATTTTTTTAGAAAATAATATGAAAATTGTGTTTATAGTATGGTCGGGACATCCATTATAGGGACAGTAATAATCAATGCAGATAGAACTACATTTATAACATGTATAGTTGAGTGAAAGTAATTATGTTACGCTACCAACCAGTAGTTATGCTAATTATTTGGTGAGTATTAATTTAATTAATTAATTAGGTCACTATTATAGTATAGATAAAATATGGATATAGTAAGGGGAGGAGGACAGGAGGCATGACTTGCATTTCCTAACTTCCCTTGGGAGCAATAACAGTAAAGATACCAAAAGTGAAAAGAGTGTGCATGGCTTTGATGCTATAATATCTCCACTGGTTGTTGGTAATAAACATGTGGTGTTTCTCCACTGCTTGCTTAGTTTGAAAAAAAAATTGTATGTGAAGATTTTTTTTTTTTAAAACTTAGCTGATTTAAGGATTTAAGACAAATAGACACCATAGTTGGCAATATCGTTTACAGCCGATAACGATACGATTTGGCACCGAC
Source organism: Iris pallida (assembly GCA_029216955.1). Lineage (NCBI taxonomy): Eukaryota > Viridiplantae > Streptophyta > Magnoliopsida > Asparagales > Iridaceae > Iris > Iris pallida. The sequence continues at coordinate 2,825,494 of JANAVB010031219.1, forward strand.
TGATACCGATTTTTGGAATCACGTTAGAAAATTTAACGAAAAGAAAACTTTCGGATGGCAAGTAAATCAAGATCGGCAAGGCAAGAAAAACTACTAAAAAATGACAAGGAAAATACTTAAACTTAAACCTAAATATATTAAATATTTTTTCCTTCTATTTTTTAATAATTTATTTAGTTTTTGATATTAAAAAATACGATAGTCCAATCTGATACCGTCGATACTAATACTCGAAGGTCCGATACAGCCAATTCGCATACTCATAGAAAGGATCCGATATCGATTTCGGTACTGATGCTGTGAAACTTGATAGACACTTCACCTTGTGCCGCTGATATGTTGTTCTAGTTTTGTTGGAGTCTATATTCTTTTTTTTTGGGTAAATTGAAGTTGGAAAAGATCCAGTTACGAGTAGAATTGAATTAGAGTAGTCGCCATTAATTTGCTTCAAATAAAGTTGTAACAACTATAGTTCCAGACTGCACCAGCTTCCATAGTGTTGTCCATCATTTGTCGATCAGTAGGTACAGCATTTCTCAGTTAACTGTAGGAATTATTTGATGATGTATCATATGTTCTTTAATTGACACATTAATGCAATGCAAGTACAGTCAAAGACCTCATGTGTCCTGCAATATGCCATTAGAGCTGAGGATTATGTCGATCTTCTAGATGGACTATAATGTCCACATCAACTTGTTATTCAAAATTGAATCAATAACAGACTATAATGGAATTCGATGATGTATCAAATGAGTAATGTCTTTCATTTCAATATATCCTTCAAAGAGTAAACTGTGAAGAAGAAAGAAAAAAAAAATGTCTCGAGTAATATATGCTACTACAATACGATCACTCATGTACGATATGATACACACTCTGCAGCATTTATCATATACAGTCAATTGAGCCAGTCGTTACATGTCAAATTCAGAAAGACTTCATTGAGAAGCGGTGAAATAGATACTTCGGTATTTGAAGAAAGTAAGGATCTCTGTTTATTGTTTCACAAGTCATAACATAGACCGAGCTAGATGCATGCAAGGATTTGTGAATGTGGATTATGTTGGTGACCTGGATAAGAGAATATTAACTACGTACTATGTATACACACTTGCAGGTTCTCCAATCAATTGGAAGTCAACCCTTCAACCTATTGTGGCGCTATAAACTATGGATTCATAATATATGGTAACAATATCAAAGGAAGCCAAGTAGTTAAAAGATTTACTTGACAATTTTCGTCAAGGAGCTAGGTGCAAGATCCATTATCTTGTGGCAAGGTCAAAGTGCGATCATCTCGTGAGTAATCAAGTACATAGTCGGACAACATCAATATAAGGTATCACAAGATAAGGAAGTGGTGCGATGAGGAAATATATCTTATAACGATCAATACTTAGGTCAATCCGGCGGATATGCTAAGTAACAAAGGTGATTTCTATAAAGAAGTTTAAGTCAACCTTGACTCTCATGTACTCACGTCCAAGGAATGTTTACGGCCTCGGTAGGAGGGTTGATGCAGTTTCGTAGTTCTAGGCAAATCGTGTCGACAAATTTGTAATTCTAGACAAAAATTGTGTTAGTGGACAAAGGGATACTATTGAAGAAACTAAAGGAGAGCGAAGGCAATTTGTGATAATTTTGGAAGGTGACTTGTTGAACAGCAAATATGGATATTGTTGTAGTGTGACTCACGTTCCACAACGGAGTGCAACGGACGTCGTCCGGTGATTAGGTTATTTAGCAGTTTCTGTACACTTTTGTGCACAGTAGACCAGTATAGCGAGATTTCCACTGTAATTGGAATTTTGATTCCCATACTGGAATTTTGCTGGCGTTTTCAGCATATTGTTTATGTTTTTGAAAGGATTTTCAACGGTTCACATAGGTCCAAACTTCGTGAAGTTTTCGGAGAGCCTACTTAAGGGGATTGCTAACCCTAAATAGATGAGCTTGAAGGATACTAAGGAGATGCTAGTTCGTTGGAGCAAGGCCTACGAAAACTAGGAAAATTGGTATAAGAAGAAGGAAGAGAGCTTGTTGGAGGTCTCGTAAGAGATGGTTTGTGTGTCACGACCCGCACCCACTGTGAGGGTACGAGAACGTAACAGCGTCCAGCCCAGCCTATGCCGCAGTGTCAGCCAACACAGAGGTACAACTCAATCACAATCTAAGGTAGAATGTAGCATGATGGAAATAGATAAGAAATCCTCAAATGAGGTACAACAGAAAGAAATAACAAGGTCTCAACATCTCTAAAATATACAACTCTGAAAATAAGACAACAACTAAACATGAAAAGAAAGGACAGTCTAAGCTATCTATACTATACAAGGTATCATCCTAAGCAGCTGCTTGAACCTTCCCAGGGGTCCAGGTTGCGAGTGTCATCTAGGCAAGCTCTAAGTAAGGGGTGCAGGGTTCCTCATCATCCTCTGTAAAATTTTTAACAGGTCCAGTCAGGACGGGAGCGAGCACATACATCTCAACAGTTCATAGCAGGTTAGAAAATATAATCATACAGTAAAGTAAGATATAGATACTGAAGGAAATGCAGTATGTAAACAGAAAGAGAATTGTAATATAAATATCTACTATAAGTAGAGAGCTACCAGTGACTAGTGATTTAGAGTACAAAGTCGACATGTAAACGGCTAGATTTGTACATGGCTATACTAAAGAGGCGTACATGGCTATTCTACTTTGGAATTGTTCACATGGCTATTTATACTCCCCCGTACCCCCAATTAATACACAAGGATCCAACCAAGTTATGTTATGATTCTATGTAATAGCCCCCGAAGGGTGGTAAGCCCCCAAAGGGTGGTAAGTCCCCAAAGGGTGGTAAGCCCCTGAAGGGTGGTACATAGTAGTCCTATAAATGGGGATTCTGATAGACCCAATAAATAGGATAATGATTCAAAAAAGACTCTGTGATCATATGAGTATATGTCACAAGTGATCAAAGAACCAAAGAAGCATATGATACGCTATGTAAGTGAAACGCACATAACATAGAGTACCCGATGCTCCTTGAAGGGATAACATCTCAGGGAGGGATCCATATTGTACTAATCCGTGTGACTAACATGACAGTATCAAGTAAAGTAATTTAATACAGGAAATAATTCTAAGCAGGATATGAAATGATCAGATAATGTACTCGCCTCGTATCTGAATGTCTGGAATAAATGTACTGTCCGAGATGAGATACCTGACTTCTAGTTAGAGCAACACAAGTCAAGATGTATACAGGGAATGATAAATATAATCACTATGCATCTGCATGCTGTCTAGGTCAAACTAGACCAAAGTCAACTCTCGGTCAACTCTAGTCAACTAGACTGGTCAAACTAGGTCAAGTCTAAGCCAAACAAGTCTAACAAGTCTCACTAGGCCTAACCAAGCCTAGTCTAGCAATCACACACCAATCACAAGGCTATACAAGCCAAACACAAGCCATCACACCAAGGCACATTACATCTAGCTATTGATAATGAATTCATATATATATATATATATATATGTATAGGCTTACATATATATACAACATCACATCTATATTATGTAAATAGAGAGAGGGAAGTTAGCATGCAAGGGTCTAGGTGTGTGAACATGGTGGTGAAATAGAAGGCATAGGCTACACTATCTATATCACACATACATTATATGTCAAATATATTTATAGTACACACATAAAATAGGATACATATGTGAATATACACCTCATATATATATATATATATATATATATATATATATATATATATATATACATGTATATATACATATATAAACATGTAGGGAAAACACTAGTGCTCAAGTGTGTGTGTGTGTTAGGCTAGAGAGTTATGTGCTTAGTGTGTGTGAGAGTGAACAGTGGACTAAATGTGTGTGCCATGATTTCAGTGACAGGATATCCTAAGAGAGTGGCCTGTGGTGTTCTCCTGTGTTCAGGAAAAAGTAGAACTTGTGTGACAGTGGGTAGTTATGTGAGGAAATAGTGGGTAGATAACAGTGCAATGTGTGACAGAAAAAATCAGTGGAAAGTTAAGAAGAACAGTGGCATTGTGTGTGGAGTGGTATCAGGAAACAGGGCAATACAACCAGTGTATAAACTGGAGAAAATAGGAAAAACAGTGCAGTGTGACAATCAAAGTGATCTCAGGAAACAAGAAAACAGTTCACAAATCGAAGGCCAAACTATCAATGCAATCCATAACTCCTATTGCAACCAACCCAGCCATAAATCAAGGAAATTGACATAGAATTTAACCCAAGCAATAGTGAAGCCTATGTCAGTCCATTCTCAGATTTCTATAAATAATTCAGGTTTGTGTCACAGAGGTGAGTTCTCAGTGTGTGTGCAGTTAGGAATAGTTTCAGATTTCAACAAAACAGTAAACATGAATTTCAGGATTGAGAACAATGGTAGTTAACAAGTACACACAGCTTAACCCTATTCGAAATCCACCCTTAGTTAGCATCAACCCAACCTACATAATGGCAAATCCTGATTTCTACACATTCCTAATCAGTTTAATATATCAATAGATAGGGTGTCACATTATGTGTGTGTCAATGTGACAGTGTAGATAGGGTGTTCAGAATTTTGAAATGTGGGTGAGTGATACTCAGATTATAGGAAAACATATAAACATTATGCATATATACACACATAGATAGAGAGGGTTAAGGGGCCTTCAATTCAGTTCATGCATTCAATCATTCTCAGGTTAGCCAAACAGGGTTCAAGAGTGAGGGCTGTGAGCAAGAGTACAGTGATTAGCTATACATTAAGCATCAGAACTTGGATCAGAGGTGCTCGAGTGGAGTGTCAAAGTGTGCAGAAATTCTCAGGTTTCAGGGTTCTTTTTTCCAGGTTTAGAACATAGGTTTCAGAAATCTGAATGAGTGAAACATGTATTAGTGAAAGGTTTGTGAGTGAAAATAGGTTTCAGTTGACAGTGAACAATAAGATGTGATGTTTCAGTTTATTACTATAACAGGAATTATCTCAGTTAGCAAAGTGACAATCTCAGTACATATATACATGTGTATACAAGATCAATGTTCAAAACAAAATCAAACTGGAACAAAAGACTGTTACCTCCTTTTTTTTTACTCCCAATTAAAATCCTTAAATTATGTAAACTTAAAATCAAAAGGTGAAATTAGGTGTACAGGTGTATGCAGATGTGTGGGGTATGATAGGCATGTCCAAGCATTCACTCGTGTCCATAGATTAGGACACAAGTGTCCAAACCCAGGGAATTCCATGTATCAGTAAAAGAATTCATTCGAACCCTAAAGAATCATGTGGAAAACCTAATTAAATACAAATCAAATGTGCCAACATGAAGTACACATGTGTACGTGTCCTAGGGGAGTGCTCTCGTGTCCACACAAGTGGACACGAGGTGTCCAAGCATGTAATTAAGCTAGTGTCAAAACTGTGCATTGGGCTGCCTCGTGCAGCCATGTCGAGTCCAATAGGACTCGACACACAACACGAGAAGGGTCGTGTCCGTATCTAGTGTTAGAGTGGATCTAGGGCTAGGAAATAGATACCCTGAATCGGGTCTATACCGTGTCGTGTCCGAAATAATCGTGCGTATCAGTGAGGCACTGTCGTGCGCGTGCACACAGTGTGTGATCCGTGCGCGCGAGATTTCTCCCAAACCATTCCATAAAACCTCACAAAATTTTATAGGGTCAATGTCAGTCATGTCCTCTATGTGCACGCAAAATGTGGTGTCCTCTCGTGCTGTGTCCAGGGAGAACTCAGACACAGGTAGCAGGACACGTGCACGGGCTGTGCGGGTGTGTGCGTGTCCAATTTATGACACGAAAATGACACGAAATCCATATCAGTTTTTACAAACATTAACATACACATATAGGCCTAGGTATCTATGTAATTAGTTTTTCAAAAATCGAAAATAAAATCCTTTGTGACATTTAATCAGACACCTATACACACATCATGACACGTGTCCGATACGGACACCAAACGGACACAAAACTTTGCAAAGCCTATACCAACAGAGAGAGGACACCTAGGGCTTTCTAACCATGCAAAGAAAACAAAATTCTATGGAAGGAATAGGAAGTTACCTATATGTTCAATTTGCATGTAAAAGCTTCAAAAAGGGGGGTTTTCTCCTTGATGGACAAGTGCTCCAAATTGGTCCAAACCTGAGATTCCTCTCCATGAACAGCAAGTAGAGGTGGATTAGGAACTAATGCAAAGATTAGAGGAAAAAAGAAATTAAAACAAAGAAACTAGGACTTGAGGAAGATTCCTATACCTTTCCTTCTTCAAAATGTTGAAACTCAATAAAGAGGCAAGAACCCTAAATAAAGAGATTATTTATAGGGGGAAATGGCCCTAGGTGGCTGCCATGGGCTGATTAGGGTTAGGGTTGGTTCATGGTGTGGGCCTATGGGCTATTAAGCCTTAGGTCACAAGTCATGACTTGTGAATCACAAGCCATTCCTTAAACAATTTAAATCCTATTTCCACCAAATTAATTCTATGGTTTAATTACCACTAACTTAAGTCAACCTAGGGTTTCATATCCTAATCACATTGTCATGACCTAGGTTAGCCACTAGGTTAGTCTCAAAAGTCAACATAAGTCAAAGTCAACTAAAACACCAAAATCAATTATACTAAAAATCTCTAAAAATCATATAAATTCTAATGATTCTAAATAATACATAATAATTCCAAATAATTCCCAAAATTATAAAATGACTAAAATACCCCTCAATCTAGAAATGATAAACAAAACACTAGCAAGACACCAATTCATAAGTCATGTTTTAAAATAGTTTTTAAAATGATTAGAGTCAATAAAAATCATATGAAATTTTAAATACCATAATTAAATAAATTAAAATACAAAATTTCAAAATTATCCTCATCTGGAAAACTGGGTGTTTCATTGTGCAATACAATATTCTTGTATGAACTCTTGCAAAAAAATTTCTTGATTCAATAAAGTAATCTCCCCTCGCCCCGTGGAGGTAGGCCAATCTTCGGTCGAACCACATTATATTGTGTTCTAATATTTGCTATTATTTCTATTATTTGTACTTTGTTTATTCGTTCTCGCTAAAGAATGTTTCGCATGTCACCCGAGTTTTATAATAGCTATGTTGTACGGATATGAACATGGGTAGGGACAGAGACATGTTACGTGATACATATATTTTTAGGTAGGTACATAGCTACCTGTACATTGCATGATACATAGACGAATACTAGTACGAGCATAATACAGATACGTACACCATTTTCGTGTGTCCATGCAACAAAGGTAAGTAGCAGTCCAACATGACAACTAGGAACATTCGGTGTTTACACTCTGAACAAAAAATTTCAGGCAATCACTTGATAGCAATGTTGAACGAGTACATACGCAGACAGGGATAAGGACAAGATACAAATACGGAATACATATGCATTTTCAGATAGGTATGGTATGCACTTAGTCACCTACATGTTTGCCCAATAGATACACCAATATCGGTACGGACACAATAAGGATACATACACTATTTTTCCGCGTCTACAATATAGGTGAAAAGTAGTCCAACAAGACATGTTTCTGAACATAAATATATTTGTAGAATAGGCAAATAACAAATTATTAACCGTAGTAATAGTGTAACTGTGCAAATTTTGGTTCCCTGATGGAAACTTAAAGTTGGTGGGCATATTGGTGATTCAATTGTACCAGCAAGGGTGGTTGAGCCAGCACTCTTTTAAGAACAATGATGAGAGAGAGAGGGAGAGAGAGAGAGAGAGAAAAGAAGAAGAAGAAGAAGTATATATCTCAGAAAGAAGGAATTCTGTTGGATCAGACAAAACCAAATGAGGAATCCCATCTCACTTCCCTAACCAATAACAACAACTTTTCTTCACGGAAAAGGAAGATAGTATGCAAAAGTATCCCTTTCCCACACAACCATTTGATCAACCAACAACAACAAAAAAAACCATTGCCAACCCTTCCCTAGCTCCCTCCATTGAACCTCACAATTTTTGTGCACTTGACTTCATGTGTTTTAGACCCACTTAGCCTATCATCTCCAATTGATTCAAGACAAAGACCCACAGGAGGAGGAAGAGGAGGAGGATCAAGCACTTATATATATATATACTTTTGTAGTATTTTCTTCTAAAGCGAAGATGTACGAAGATTCAGGTTACTACGATCCCGCGCCTTCGTTGGGGGTTGACCTCGACGCTGCCACCGCCGCCGCGATCGGTCTCGATCACCATCTCGGCTTCGTCGACATCGAGCCAGACGACTACCAGGCCATGAACGTGCCCCCTTCGGCCAACGCGGCCGCAGCAGCAGCATGGGAGCACCACCTGCAGACGGGTGAACAGGCGCAGTACGACGCCCATGCGGCAGGAGCAGCAGCAGCGTCCTACGGTCCCGCGCCCGACCTCCTCAACCTGCTGCAGCTGCCGAGGTGTGACAGCGGCGGCGGCCCGGTCTTCCCCCCGCCGCCCGCATCGGTGTCCTTCCACGACCCGATGAGCAATATCTGGGCAGACGACGCCTCGATGCTCTACGACCCTCCTCCGCTGCACCTAGGCGGCGGCGGGTACCACGGCAGCTCGAGCGGCGTTCTGAGGGACCTGTACGGTTCTCTGCCGCAGAACTACGGGCTATTCTGCGGCAGCGGCGCGGAGGAGAGGGACGTCCATGGAGGAGTACTGTTTCAAGAGTTTGATGGGAATGTGATGGAGATGGGGGGAGGAAGAGAAGTGGGGAAGGGTCATGAGGGGAAGGGGAACTTTGTGACTGAAAGGCAGAGGAGGCAGCAGCTCAACGGAAAGTATGCTGCGCTCAGGTCATTGATTCCAAACCCTACCAAGGTATATTGAAACCTTCAACTCCTACTCCCCCACACTTACTTTTCCAAACATCAATTGTTCTGCAAATTCCTTCAAATTAAAACCTAGCTAAACTATATATAAGTAATTATACTACATCATACATACATATATATAATTAATTAATCAATCTTTAATTGTTAGTTTTGTCAGATCTTAATTAATATGCATAAGCAAGGTATATATCCTGATATGAAATCCTTAAGAGAGTTGGGGAAAATCCTTAAAAGCTAGAGTTGGGGAAAGTAACTGATAATTAGACCATTTCTCATTGTTCTTTAACACTGTTATGGTTCTCATATATAAAATATAGTGAACAATGCTTCAACATATATTACGAGGAGAGGTGCTATCTTTCTTCATGCACACACATATATACATAAATTTAGAAACTTAAGTTTCTAGGGTGAGCAGTACTAAGTACTTCAGTTAACATATAGGGTTTTTAAGACTTTTTGAGTTTGAATAAATTGGAATTAAATTTGCATTTGGGTCTTCATAATCAATTTAATTACTATTTGGATCTTGAACCAACGATTGTCTCGACTGACTGGATTATATATGTTGTTGTAGGAATATCCTTGTATCTAAGATGTTCATACCCACTGTAACTTTATTTCTTCTATGTATTAGTATGAAAGACGAGTCAACTATTGGTCTAAGATTCAAATAGTAATTAGATCGATTATTGAGATTCATATATAAATTTCAAAACTTATTCGAGACCCAAAGTCTAAAACTTTATTTCTTCTATGTATTAGTATGAAAGACAAGTCAACTATTGGTCTAAGATTCAAATAGTAATTAGATCGATTATGGAGATTCATATATAAATTTTGTAACTTATTCGAGATCCAAAGTCTAAAAAATCCTAAAGATGAATACTTACCTTCTCTTTGGCTTTATGATATACTTGGTTAACATAATATGTAGATGATACTTACCTTTATCGTATACTTATAGATGATACTTAGGTTCTCTTTGGCCTTATGAGTAGATGTATGCCTTCAATATTTGCTGCAGTAATTAAGTTAGGTATTTCTTGTTTGATACTTAGTTTTTTTTCTGTGGAAGTTCCATTTTCGTTAATTCTTCTTCTACTTTGTTAGAACGACAGGGCCTCCGTAGTGGGAGATGCTATCGAGTACATCAAAGAGCTGCTCAGAACCGTGGAAGAGTTCAAGATAATGGTGCAGAAGAAGAAGCACGGAAGGGAAAGGAGGAGGATGCTCAAGTCGGAGGACGAGCAGGCTCATGCTGCCGCCGACATGGAGAGCTCGTCGATGAGGCCTCCGGCCGGGGACGTCGTGGACCGCGGCGGCGGCGACCACCCGCTCAACGGGGCTCTGCGGAGCTCTTGGCTCCAGAGGAGGTCCAAGGAGAGCTTCATCGACGTCCGTATCATCGACGACGAAGCGAACATCAAGCTCAACCAGAAGATGAAGCCCAACAGCCTGTTGCACATTGCCAAGGCCCTGGAGGAGCTCCAACTTGACCTAGTCCATGCTTCTGGAGGGAACATAGGGGACAGCTATGTCTTCATGCTCAACACTAAGGTATGTGTGTCTCTATCATTTCTTTCCGCAAGTGACATAGCACCTTTTGTTTATGCCCCCCTTTAGAATTTATTTTCACCATATTTACATCTCTAAAGAATATATGCATGCATACTTTATCAAAGTGACATAACGTATCCTAGCTGGGTAGGTTCGAATTCAAACATACACATATCGAACACACACTTTTGTACTCAACCTGGCCCGCAACTTGCAGAAATGCCTCTTCAAACACAATTTTCAACTTGGTTATGAAGGGCCCGCATATCCGGCCCAGAGGCCCATTTCGTCGGACCCAGCCGGACCCGCTCCATCACTCCCACCAATTAATCCGTCTAAAAGTTAAATAATAAAAAATACGTATGACACGACTATGTTGGGAACAAAACGCGAAAACCGTTTCCCCAAACCAGAAAGTCCTGCGAGAGAACCAAACAAAAGCACATAAGCAAAAAAAAACGCCAAACACAATCGCAGACACAAAGATTTTTGACGTGGAAAACCCTAGCGGAAAAAACCACGGGACGATCGGAGTCCAATCCTGAAGAACCTCCACTAATGGAATAAAGAGAATACACCCTCTACAAGCTCCTCTCGATCCAACACGGATCACCACAACTCACTTGAAAGAAGAATTTTTTTGATTGCGGACTCCGAAGAACAAGAGATGCCGAAAAAATTATTCAAAACAATCTCTCCTTCACAATAGTCCTTAATCCTCTCTCTCTTTCAAAGATTGTAAAGCACTCTTGTTTTGAGATGATTTTACAACTAGCATGCATCACCCTTTTATAAGCCATTGGTAATCTATACATGGAAGGCCAATATATATGAAAACTTTCAATATGCATCAATCATATATTTAATGAAAATTCAATCATAATTGGCTTGCCATAATTGGAAGTCCAATTATATGGAAAGCTACTATATGAAGGGTCTAATCATAAAATATGATCAAAGTAAATATGGAAATCCAATCATATATTTTCTTACCATATATGTTCCAAAATAGGATCCATGCACTCTCCGAGCTTCTCCGACATATGGATGGCGCTTGTCACTCTCCGGGATATTCTCCACATAGGTTGGGAACCCCATCCACTCCAATATTTCTTCCCCTTCACAACTAGGTGGAGGAACTCGTCATCCCGACGATTCGCCTGCAGTACTCAAACTTTCCCCTTGGTAGAACATTCGTGAGCATATCCGCTCCATTGTCATCAGTATGGACCTTCTCAAACATCGCGTCCTTCTTCTCAACCACATCCTGTATCCAATGATACCGAGTCTCGATGTGCTTGGACCGGCTATGAAAGGTCTGATTCTTCACAAGGTGACTAGCACTCTGACTGTCGCAAAACAAAGTATACTGCTCTTGCTTCATCCCCATTTTCTGCAACAGCTTTTTCATCCACATCAATTTCTTGCAAACCTCCATCATCGTAATGTACTCTGCCTCTGTCGTCGACAAGGCAACACACTTCTGTAACCGCGACTGCCATGATACCGCTCCTCCAGCAAACATCATCACATAGCCCGAAGTTGATTGCCTCGTGTCTACATCTCCAGCCATATCAGCGTCGGTATACCCAACCAGCTTCGGCTCGTCACCACCAAAAGAAAGTCTCCAATCAGGAGTGCCCTGAAGGTATCATAGAATCCACTTGACCACACTCCAATGTACCCTTCCAGGATTTGAAAGGTACCTGCTAACTGTGCCAACTGCATGGGCGATGTTTGGCCTCGTACACACCATAGCATACATAAGGCTTCCCACAGCTGAGGCATATGGAACCCGCTCCATATCTTCTTTTTCGTCCTCGGTAGATGGACACTGCTCCTCAGTGAACTTAAAGTGAGCCGCAAGGGGGCAACTCACTTTCTTCGATCCGTACATCCCGAAATGTTGAAGTACCCGGTGAATGTACTTCTTTTGGAACAAGTGTAGCAGCTTGGACTCTCTCTCTCTCGGCTGATCTCCATCCCAAGAATAGTCTTTGCTACACCCAAATCCTTCATAGAGAAGGCCACGTCCAGTTGGCGCTTCAATTCCGCTATCCTAGTGGCATTCCGACCCACTAATAGCATGTCATCAACATAGAGCAATAAAATGATAAAATCATCCTCGACAAAGTACCTCACAAATACGCAATGGTCCGACGTCGTCCGTGCATAACCATGCTCCCCATAAACGACTCGAACTTCCTGTACCACTGCCTCGGAGCCTGCTTCAGACCATACAAGCTCTTCCTCAACCGGTAGACCAAATGTGACTTGTCCTTCTCACAGAATCCCTCTGGCTGCTCCATGTATAACTCCTCCTCAAGATCATCGTGAAGGAATGCCGTCTTCACGTCCATCTGCTCGACCTCCAAGTCGAAACTGGCTGCCAAAGCTAGCACCACCCGAATAGACGACTGCTTGACAACTGGCGAAAAGATCTCATCATAATCCACGCCTTTCTGCTGACCGTAGCCTTTAACTACCAGCCTCGTTTTGTATCGAGGGCGAGTAGCATCATCCGTCTACTTCACTCTAAATACCCATCGATTCTTCAAAGCCTTCTTGCCCTTTGGCAACCACACCAGCTCATAAGTAGAATTAGCGTGTAAGGAACTCATCTCCTCCTGCATAGCCTGCATCCACTCCTGCCTGTGTTCGTCTTTCATAGTCTCTGCAAAGCTTTCGGGCTTTCCCCCATCAGTCAGTAGCACATACTCACCGGGTGAGTATCTCGTAGATGGTCGACGATCTATGTCTCTCCTTCTCAGTTGAGCCACTGGTGCTGGCTGTATACCAACAGTCTCCTCCCCTTCAGGAAATACCTCTCTGGCATGCTCATCCTCCTGAGGGACACCCTGACCACCATCAACAGGTTGATGATCAAGGTTGGGAGCAACTCCATGTACTGGCTCCCCCATAACTGGATCATCTGCGATATCCTCTGGAAACTGCTCGAAGCAAAATGACTCTAACTCAGGCAATTCCTCAGCCTCAGAAGGCGTCCTGAAATCTTGAGTGTTGGTCATGGTCTAATCCTCGACGAATATCACGTTCCTGCTTCTGTAGAGCTTTTTTCCCATTGTGTCGTAGAGTCTATAGCAAAACTCATCCCGACCGTAGCCGACAAAGATACATCGCCTCGTCTTCGGCTCAAGTTTGGACCTCTCGTCCTTCGGTACATGCACGAAGGCCTTACAACCAAACACTCGCAGGTGATTGTATAACGGCTCTTTGTCGCACCATACTTTCTCAGGCATATCACCCTGCAAAGGAGCACTAGGAGATAAATTAATAACGTAAGCAACTGTGAGAAGAGCCTCACCCCAATAACTGTCTGACAAATTTGCTTCTGAAAGCAAACACCGCACCCTCTCCATCAGTGTCCGGTTCATACGCTTCGTTACACCATTGAGCTGAGGTGTCTTTGGGGGAGTCTTCTGGTGTCGTATCCCTTGCTCTCTGCAATAAGCATCAAAGGGACCAATGTATTCGCTGCCGTTGTCGGACCGAACACACAATAACTTCTTGCCCGTCTCTCTTTCAACAGAGGCCTAAAACTCTTTGAAAGTGGGCAGCACATGATCCTTGGTCTTTAAGACATAGACCCAAACCTTCCTAGAACAGTCATCAATAAAAGTTACAAAGTAAGAAGTACCACCAATAGATTTTACCTTCATTGGACCGCAAACATCCGAGTGAATCAACTCGAGCAACGCCGGCTTCCTTGAACTTGGGTGACTTTGAAAAGACACCCTATTTTGCTTCCCAGCTAAGCAGTGCGTGCATTTCTCCAACTTTGTAGATTTAAGCCCTGGAATCACCTTTCTGTTCACCAAGTAGCTCATCCCCTTCTCGCTGATATGGCCGAGCCGCCTGTGCCACAACTCGGTAAACGCATCACTGACTGCATTCACCTCCCGTGTCCCCTGTGCGCTCCCCTCCATATAGTAGAGACCGGACTTCTTGCTTCCTCTGGCAATCACCATCGAACCTCTGGAAAGCTTCCACTGACTATTTTCGAAGAGACTGAAGAATCTCTCGTCATCCAACCTTCCAACCGACACCAGGTTGAAACGGATATCAGGGACATGATGAACATCATTGAGAATAAGAACTGCACCCGTCTTCGTCCTCAAATGCACATCTCCAATGGCAGCCGCCTTCGACACATCTCCATTGCCTATCTTCAACACTCTACAGTCGCTTGTCTTGTAGGTGGCAAATAGTGCCCTGTTATGAGATATGTGCGCTGAAGCCCCTGAGTCCACCAGCCAAGAATTGTCATCGCAGGCGAGGTTTGTGATAATCTCATCACATACGACGATCATATCGCCTCCATGTATCGAGGACGTCGCTGTAGTATTCTCATCTTGCTTCCCCTTGTCGCCCCTCTTCTCTCTCTTCCAAGCGAAACAGTTCTGCTTGATGTGGCCCTTCTTGCCATAATGGTAACACTCTGAGTCCTCGTACCGACCCTTGGACTTTCCTCTGCTCTTGTCTCTGCCACCACCTGAACCCCTACTTTTGTCCCTTCCGTGGCTCTCTGAAACTAGTGCCTCTGAGTGATAGGATGTGGATGAAGTGCCCTGAGAATGTCTCAGCATCTTTTCATTCAGTATCCTGCTTTTGGCAAACTCCAGACTGGTCACGCCTTCCGGAGCAAAAGCGATCATAGATACTCGTATGGTCTTCTACGAGTCTGGCAATGTACATAGTAACCAAAGTCCTTGAACCTCGTCGTCGAACTTGACTCCCATCGAGGATAGCTGGTCCACCACGCCCTGGAACTCACTCAAGTGATCCATAATGGATGTACCATCTTTGTACCGCAGACCCATCATCATCCGGATCAGGAACAGTTTGTTTACCCCGATCTTTTTCGCATACAAAGATTCCAGCTTCTCCCACAACATCTTCGTATGCTCAATATTGGCAACGTGGTTGTACACGTTCTTGTCAACGAACTGCCGTATGTACCCACACACCTGTATATGCTCGAAGTTTCAGTCCTCATCGGATTTGTCACTAGGCTTCTCGGATGCAAATACTGGAAGATACAGCTTCTTGACGAACAATAAATTCTTCATCTTGCTCCGCCAATAATGGTAGTTGGTACCGTTCAGGTTTACCATGCGCACAGGCTTCGCGTCCATCTCTGCTTTCTGGTTTGACTGTCAACTCCTGACACTTCTTTGAACCCAAAGCTCTGATACCACTCTGTTGGGAACGAAGCACAAAAATCGTTTTCCCAAACCAGAAAGTCCTGCGAGAGAACCGAGCAAAAACATACAAACCAAAAATGCAAAACACAATCGCAGACACAAAAATTTTTGACGTGGAAAATCCTTGCGGGAAAAAACCACGGGACGATCGGAGTCCAACCCTGAAGAACCTCCACTAATGGAATAAAGAGAATACACCCTCTACAAGCTCCTCCCGATCCAACACGGATCACCACAACTCACTTGAAAGAAGATATTTTTTGATTGCGGACTCCGAACAACAAGAGATGCCGAAAAATTATTCGAAGCAATCTCTCCTTCAAAATAGTCCTTAATCCTCTCTCTCTCTCTCTCAAAGATTGTAAAGCACTCTTGTTTTGAGATGATTTTACAACTAGCATGCATCACCCTTTTATAAGCCCTTGGTAATCTATACATGGAAGGCCAATATATATGGAAACTTCCAATATGCATCAATCATATATTTAATGAAAATCCAATCATAATTGGATTGCCATAATTGGAAGCCCAATTATATGGAAAGCTACTATATGAAGGGTCCAATCATAAATATATGATCAAAGTAAATATAAAAATCCAATCATATATTTTCTTACCATATATGTTCCAAAATATGATCCATGCACTCCCCGAGCTTCTCCGACATATGGATGACGCTCGTCGCACTCCGGAATATTCTCCACATAAGTTGAAAATTCCACCGCAACTCCAACAGACTATTCGTACGGACATTCCAATGGGGTAGTGGTATCAGTTAGCATTTTTAAGGGTATTCGTGGAGGTAGATATTATGGCGGACTTGTCGAGCGTGATTCAAGTTTGGTTAGCGACATGAGAAATGTATAAGCAGTATGTGGAGTATGAATAGGTGCCAACACTTGGTACGAACATCGTGAATGATCATGGGCAGAACCCTGAGTGGAATAGGAGCAAAGGAATGGGTGCATCTAACAGAGAGCCCGCTTGCAAATCGCTCTGGATAAGCATGACAATATGAGTACGTGGCGGCTATAACATGTCACATGGTATCAGGAAGGAGACTGTGATAATAGAGTCCAATGCAAAGTCTTTGATATGTTGATTAAAACTAGTGCTAGCCCATTCTTAGATATGACCTTAGTGTGTTTCTTTTTCTTGTATTTTCTTTTCTGATGTAGTGGATACATATCTTGCCATCCGTCGTGGGATAAGTATCTTGCCCTCCGTCGTGGGATATTAATGAAATTGTTGAGAACACGATCCCAAAGGGCTCACAAATTCGCTTCTTACGCCCAATAATGACGCATAGGCCCAAAAACCCCATGGTTGAGATCGAGCACGTCCCCGAAGGGCTCACAAACTCGATCTATAGGCCCAATTACAATCTGTATGTCTACACCCAACCCGAAGCACCGCTACGTCCACCGTCTCGTTCCAACCATTAAATTGAGGGAATGATTCGCTTCCTCTCCGCCTTAAACTCGAATAGATGGGACGAATACCTCCCACTGCACCGCGTGCACACACACACATACATCATGCATCCCCTGGATCTTGTTTAAGTATCTAATCTTAACCGTTGATTTTTCAACGGTTAAAATTAGATGACTTAAACAAAATCCAACGGGTGTTATCATGGGATGCTGAGAGAATGTAGATCCCTCCTCATATATATTTTTCATATATATATATATATATATATATATATATATATATATATATGAAAAAATATATATATATAATATATATATATATATATATATATATATATATATATATATATATATATATATAAAATATATATATATATATATATATATATATATATATATATATATATATATATATATATATATATAAAAATATATATATATATATATATATATATATATATATAAATATATATATGAAAATTCTTAAATACATCCCATGTAAAAATTTGTATCGATACATCATAAATCTGAATCATTGGATGTTGATCAAATGGTTCAGATTAAAGCCGAAGTCAAAGTAACAGGTAAAGTCAAAGTCAAAGTAAACACCTTTCACAAGTTTCAATGAATTTTCAATGCAATTGTTTGGGATATATTGATACATCCCATGTATTGTTGAAGTTATATATATATAT
>JANAVB010031219.1:2845822-2848542 GCA_029216955.1 Iris pallida
AAAATAATGATGGTTAGTGTAATAATCTTTTATATAAAATATAAAACATAGGAAAGCTCCATGTAATTATTTCTAAATAAGGAATGTTTGTGTACTAAACATGAAATATAGGAAAAGTTAACATAAGTTGTTCTATTTTTAAACAAAAACTTTTGATACAAAAGATTTGAAATTATACAATGTTGTAGAAGAATGGAATAAACTTTTTTTTTTATCAAAGCAATATCCCTCATTATATGGAGGAAAACAATCAATGTATATCCATAATTATAGAAAATACAACTATACTGTCTAAAGTATAGTAACCATATGTGTTAATACCTTATATGTAGTAACCATATATGTTAATACCATATAAAGTGTAGCAATCATATATGTTAATACCATATATGCAGTAAACATATATGTTAATACCATGTATATTAATCCAATTATTATCAACAGATTTCTGCATAATTTTAGGAATTCCCTTCAATACTCCCCCCCGAAGTTGGATTGTATGTTGATCACTCCTAACTTGCCCAGCAATATAGAGAACTTGTTCGAACTCAGTGGCTTTGTGAATCTATCTGCTGGTTGCTCCTTGGTCCGTATGTGCTCTGTCTTAACCAATTCTTTTCGTACTTTTTTCACGCACGACATCACATTCTATTTCTATATGCTTGGTTCTTTCATGGAACACAGGATTTGAGGCTGTGTATTGCTGTTTTGTTATTGTTAGTCCCGGGCTTGATCAAAGATGGTAGACTCGATGTCGAGATCAAAGGTTCAATAAACGTTCACCTTCTGATTATTCTCGAGATCCAAGAGGAACACTATAATATAAATCTGATTACAAAAGCAACAATAATCAGAAAAGGAAATCTCACGTTCTTCCTCGCAATCGCAGTTGCTGACGGACAGAACTGAGTTCAGAAAATAAATCTCACGTTCTTCCTTGCAATCGCAGTTGCAGACGGACAGAACTGAGTTACAACTTAGATGAAGGAGAAGAAAGAAGAAGAGGAAAGGTTCTTACTCGGGTGATTAAGATCACCGTTGCTCAACGCAAGATTCGCCCCAACACGATCTGCTCCCAGGAACCAGCAAGTTCACGAAGAACTTATGGAACGCTCGTAAGTTAATATTTGAGACTTGAACGGACTTTCTGAACTTTACAGACTCCCTTAACTCTCTTCTTGGTGCATCTTTCAAAGGAGGCCAAGGGACTCTATTTATAGAGTGGAGTTGAGACTTCACCTCTTCTCCTATCCGATGTGGGACTAAAATACCAATACTCAAAAATAGAGTTTGATATTTTAGATCATCCCACAATCAGCATAGAAGTGTGCCAGTCCACGCCTACCCCCCGAACACTCCCTTGCATGCACGAGACATCCTGGAGTCCGTGTCTGAGTCCGAGTCCGAGTCCGCACAACAAAAATCAACTTGCATCCTTGTTGGATTTAATCCTTTTCCTTCTAGGAAAATACTCTCACATAGCACAAACTTGTTGTAAACCCCCTAAATTTTTACTTTAAATTTTTTATAAATTGAGTATTTTAAATTTTTACTTGGTAATTGTACGTCGCATAGTCGTATTATACGTCGCGTATGAACGCAATATTTTCATATGCCTCGTCGAGTGCGAATATGTGCGAGGTACATAATTTTATAAAAATATTTTCTATAAAAAAATTCCTGATTTTTCAAATAATAAATAAAAAGTATTTTCGCTTACTTAAAATGGTAAAATGCGTCGCATTGGAAAATTTCCAAAACTGATTTTTTTAGAAAACTATGTTTCATTGCATATGAAGTGCATAAATTTAAATTTCATATATAAGACTATTTTCGAAATTTATTTAATATTAATAATTTGTTATTCAAAAAGATATTTAAAAATATGTATTATTTTCGAAATTATCATTATCGATATTTTTGGAAAATATATTTGAAAAACTATTGTGGCCATTTTAAATCTCGATTTGATTTTATGGATTTAATTTAAATAGTTTAAAGATAGAGTTTATTCTTAAATTGAGTTTAGACTATCTAGTTTTAAATTTGGAATTTAATTTGAAATTGGATTGATTTAATTTAAATTATCTAATTTGGTTTAAACAAAACCTAATCATTATCCTAATAGGAATTCCACATCCTATAAATAGGCAGGTACTCATCCATAATTTGCTACCATCCAAATTGTGCATCGTGTCTGTGCCTCCCTACATCCACTATATTTCCAGTACATATACAATTATCTCCCCGTGTCCGCCAACCCCGGACACCGACCCGTTCCGTGTCACGCAGGACACGTACCCAATACAACATCACCGACCATACAATCAGACCCTAAACCTAAACCCTAGCCCCATCCAGCTGATCCGTCGTCCGCGAAGTTCCCGACCGGGAAGTCCCCTACCACCACTGTCTCCTTGCCCGGCCATCCACCGCAGCAAAACACCATCTCCAGCCCGATCCCTACAACGCTGCCACAACGAAACCCCACACCACAACCACTGTCGTCGCCACCATCTGCCACTCCACCGTCGGAAATTACAAAACCCCAAAAGAGAAAAATTGAGAAAATAAACCTAAACCTACGCTGCGTCGTTGCCTCCCCGTCGGAGATCGTCTCTCCGCGTTGCGTCTCCACCTCGGCGCCCCATCAGCGCCGTGTCCGACAAGCCCCACTGCGGCCGGCCACGTCCAGCGCCGCTCTTCCGCCTCGGCGAATC